>JABFPB010007341.1:0-11108 GCA_022817645.1 Ceratoteleas bidentatus | reverse complement strand
TAGAAACTTTGAAGAACTTTATTGATTTCTGTCGGTTTGAATGAGTTTCTATAGGTTTGAATCGTGTTTTTTAAAGGTCCTATCGGTTTCTATTGGTTTTCGTTTACTGAGTGGGTTTTATATTTTGTACTTGGCCTAGACTTTTCAGTTTTACTGAATGTCCTTTGAGTTTTTCTAATAATTTATTACACGTCAATTTTTTATCACTTCATTTGACTAGTCAAGTTGCTACTTCTACCTTAATGTAAATCTTTTGACTAAACTTGGATTACAACATTTTATGTTAAAACTTATAATATAATTGACACCTTAATCCTGTTTTTCAGGAAACAGTCAGTTCGATCAACTGTTACATGAGATGAAGAGCTTGAACAAAAAGACAACTCAAAATTTATCTACTAAAAATCCACGAAAACGCAAGGCAGCTGTAAAACAGCAAGTTGTGGACTCCCTTAAACCCCTGAAAAAGACCATTAAGCTCAGACATGTACTTTCTAAAAAAGTATACTTCAAAAAATATAAATTCAAATATAACATGATACTGCAGTACAATGGTATTAAAACTAGTAAAAACAAAATTTAGTAGATATTAAATACGTCTGAAAGATTGTGACAGCGTACGACTGGAAAAATGGGAAACAGTTCTGATGGAAAAGCTTCTAAAAATCAAAAACTGCATCCAAGAACGACAAAAAAATCAGTGATGATGAGGAAGGATAATAGAGGCCACTCAAAGATTACATTCTTAAAAATCGAAAAAATCTAAATAACTATAAAAATTTCGAACAGACTAAATTTACACACATTTTTAAGACTTCAGAAATATAAATGAAAAAACAGTTATCTTTCGTTAGGTGCAGAAGTCCCCACCTGCAGTTCCTTACAAGTTGACTGAAGAAGACGATTCAAGCGATGAAGATTCAAGCACTAACAGTATTAAAAGCAGCGATTCCGTTCATGTGGAGATAGTTTTAACACATGCAAACGTAGAGTTTTATGATTTTGTAAATAATTTATTTCAGGATATATAATCAACAGTGACATTGGATCTAACTGAAGAAGAAAATATGCTACAATTTTCTTAACTAACATATATAAATGTCTTAATCATTTCATGTTTTAATTGGCATTCTACTATGATACTTTGACTTTAGATTGAGAAAAAACAGCAAAAGAAGCGTGCAGTGTCAGACGCGAAGATACTGCGGCAGATTAATGCGAAGAAAGTAGCGCCTTCCAGTAACAGCGGCTCTATTAGTGCCAACTCAGAGGATAATACCGTTGATATGACAGTAGAACCGTCACTGGTAGATTTACATACTGCATTGTTCTATTTTTGTTGATCATTTCCAATATACTCGAATTTCTGTAACCATTATCATTCTGACATACTTTAAATTTATATTCTTTAATTTTACTATATCCAGAGGAAGCAAAAGAAGAGTGCGATTTCCGCAAAATCGGAAAGGGGCAATGATGCAAAGCAGTTGCCACATATCAACGATAAGGTGGATTTGCAAACAATTCTTATTTATTTATGAATAATGATTAAATAATACAAACTGAATTATAAACAACAATTTCATCCAAGAATATTTTACCAATCTGTCAGAGATTCAAACCGAAACAAAATAACGTTTCCAGTTCCGATTCTCAGAATCAAACGGTTCCGGTTCCGGTTTCTGAAATGAAAAGGTTCCGAACCGGTTCCGAAACGGTTCCGAAACGGTTCCGGAATGAAATTGCATCACATAAAGAATTAAAAAAAGGTTTCAACAAAATTCACGGTTATTTGTACATAATACAAATACGCACACTTATCGTCCTTAACACAACAATACTCTATTCTAAACAAACAATTATCAACCGAAGAGCTTGTTGGATCGCACGAGCGAGAGCGCATCAATCAATGCGCCCTGCAATCGGGCGCGCAAGTGAGGCATTAAAAATTTTATTCCGGAGAACAATATTTCAACGCTCACTTGAGTTGCAGGCACAGCCAAAACAATCCTTGCAAGCTGGAATAAATGAGGCTGCTTTAAGGTCTCATTTTGCCAATATTCAAGGACGTTCTTTGATGACTCTAACCTTCTGGACTTCAAGTGGAATGATTTGAGCAAATTGCGGACGAATTCTGCTCCGATATCTGTATTATATTCCGTTTTGTTACGATTAACAGTTTCATACATAAACAGGGTATCTTCCAGTTCATCCATAGGATTAGGGAGATCCTGTTGATCATGAACTGTCTCGTTGGTTTCGGAAGTCATGTTTGAAACGATGTTTACCGCGTGACAGTATACTGAAGTCAAAAACTCAATAGCTCGATCACTGTGCTCCGAAGATAGTACAACATTGTACCAAGGGTATGTACCAAGGGTATGTACCAATGTACCAACATTGAGAAACAATGCTGCTTTAAACACATCATTTGTAAACAAAATTAAATACGTATTAAATATACGTATTAAATATATTTAATAATTAATATTAATTTAATTTAACAATTTTGTTTTTAGAATAGGGTAAATGCACCAGTAAATGACCGGGCACAATGAATGCACCAGTGAATCACCGATATGATAAAAGAACATAAAAATAATTCACTTTTTTGTAATACAAAAATTTGAAAAATGCCCTTTAATTTTCGCGCGATAATCGTTTACACGCTACAAAAGTTTCATTGTAATCGATCGAGCCATTTCTAATTTTTGCCATTCCTACAAATAAGAATATTACTTACTTTTAATGTTGTTTTACTGCATCCACCTGCATCCACTATGACTTTGCAACGACTGCAGTTATTTAGAACTAGCATAATGTTCGGAACACGGATTTTCTGTTTTACGCGGCATTGCAGCTTTTTATCTGGTATTTCGTAGGTTATGGATGGCATTCGACTGGCGACTTCTTGTTTACATTACCGATTCTAAACTCTAAACATAGCTTTTACCGAATGTTTTGAATCCTACCAGTCGATAAAAGCTCAATTAAATTAGAGATCGAAAAGGCGCGGGTTCTATTTAAATAATATATTTCTTAATACGGATACGTATTTAATCGGATACCATATTGAAAACGAAATAAAAAATGTACGGGATAAGATATTTATAGAACCGGTACCGGAACCGGTTCCTAACACACCACGGTATCGGTTCCGGTTCTGGAACCGGTTCTACCTCAGATACAAATAACGGTTCTGGTTCCGGTTCCGGTTCCGAAAATGAATCGGTTCTCAAACGGTTCCGGTTCCGGTTTCAATCCCTGCTTAAAATACAATAATGAAAAAACTTTGTATCAAAAAATGTGATATAATTTACGGGCAAGATACAAAATTTATTGAAATGTAAAGAAAATGTAAAATTATTCTAAAATCAAGAAGTCGAAAATCAACACACCAATCATAAGCATAATCACAAGCCATGATCACAAACCATAAAAAGTAAAAAGCAAATAAAAAATCTTTAAGAAAAAAACTTGAATAGAAGCGAATAAAAAATTGGAGTCATTCGCTTCTACCCAAGATTTAATAATTTTAATCATGCTTGTATAACATCCTTCCTGCATTGATAAACCATAATGCAAAATTAAATTAATATTTCTGATAAATAAAACTGAGAAAATGTTTTGTGTAAAGGATCTAAGAAGGTGAAAAGTGCTCCCAGAGCAAATCAATAAGCGCGATCCTCAGATGAAAGATGTACCCGCGTTTAAATATCCAGGAAATTCTAGTTAACGAATAACTACCCTGATAGAATAACGTGCACGTCAATATCGACGTATTTACTTGTTGACAAACTAATTTTGAAAAGTTTGTGCAACGTTTGATGAAACGTAAATTCAACCTTAAACAAGGTGGGTCTGATTGCCCAAAGTTTGCAATATGTTTGCAAAAACAGTTGTTACATCACGTGCCGGCAAAACCGTACCCGTGTTTTAAGTTCCTAAGAATTCCTAAGAATTTGTTAGGGATTTGTTAGGAATTCAATTCCTATGTAATGTGAAACATTTCTTCGCTTATTGCAACATGTGCTGTAAGCATAGGAAACGTTACCTTGAGAAACAGCTCAAAATTTAACAATTTTGAGAAAATTTGGAGAAATCCAAAAGAATTTCGGAAAAATTTGAAAAAGTTAAGAAATTAAAAAAATTTTTTTAATTTTTTAAAATTTGGAAAAATTATGAATTTAAAAATTTTTTAAGATTTTTGAGTAATTTGAACAATTTAAGAATTTTGAAAAATTTAAGAATTTTGAGATGTTTGAAAATTTCGAGAAATTCGACAAATTTTAAGAACATGGAAACATTCAAAAAATTACAAAAATGTAAGATGTTTTTAAAAATGTTTAAGTATTTTAAAAAATTGAACGGTGAGAACCGTGATCCGTGTGACCCGTGAGGTCCATTACCCGCGAGACCCGCGCCCAAGTGATCCGTAACCCGTGACTCGAGCGATCCGTGACCCGCAACCCGTGACCTGTGAGACCCAGTACCCGTGTAACCCGTGAGACTATAATGAAATTTTATAATTAATATTTTATGAAAATTCAGAAGTTTTCATAAGGAATAACATTGCTAATTCAGTCATTGAATCTAAAATCTCATCTCAAATTTGGAATCCTAGCTATGAGTGTTACATTAGGAAGCTGGAATCAGCTCAGCTTACATTTTTTGAGTTATATCGTGTGGAAACTCCAGCTGCCTAGGCCTATTAGAATTAATCTTAATTATTTTCATGTTGCTAGTACAGTTAATATGAGTTCGCTTAGGTCTCATCGCAATTTCAATGATCTACTATATTTTTACAAACTTTTGCGTTGTGAAGTTGAATGTGAAAAAGTTTAACGCTACGCTATGGAGAATGTCCAGGGCAGCCAACCACTTAAACCTGGATCTCACCTTTATCTCCCCAAACGAATGTTATAGACTGGCTACTGATTTTTACCTCTACGACTTTTAATTTGTCAAAACGTTGATACATTTTCCCTACATTACATAACAAAAAATGTTGTAAATTGGGCAATTGCCTGTTAAGATAAATAAAATTGTCGTATATTTGTTTTATGAGTTTACAAAATTTGAGAAAAAATCGGTTGGTGAATGAACAAAATTTTAAAAAAATGAGAAAGGAGCAACTGCGAATTTTATAGCTACGCTTTGTATCAAATGTTTTTATTCTTATGTACAATGTTCGGGAGAATAAATTAAATCACCACTGAACAACAAGATCCCGTTTGAGTTTGAATAACCAGAGTACTCAAGTTACAAAGCATATGTAATAGTGTTTTCGTGTAACAAGCATAACGCAAAGGCTTACAATAATTTGTGCTATATATAGCCATTCTGTTGCCAACAAATATTTCATTTTGCGGTTTTACATCGACATTCGGTTACATAAGTTACAACATGTAACGTATGCCGTTCACCTCGTTAACTTCGCGAATGCGTTGTCCTGCAAAAATCAAACTGCCTTTGAAACGAGAATCACAGTTGACATGAAATGAGAATATATCATTGTTTTTACCGATCGACATTTACGAATCATACATTAGCTACCACTGAGACTGTACAAATTTAATTAATCGAGTTTAATAGTCCAAAGTCTAATATTGAAGTTTTGCTTGAGCGACGGAAAACATGTGGCTCCAGCGAAAAGAGCGAAGCATCTAATGGCGAAAATTCGCATAATATGTCTGTCTATGGATAGAGAATTGATATCTACGACTTGGATTTCCTTTGTAAATGTTTTAACATTTAAAGTTGTATGTACTTTCGGAGATAGTCCGGCGTTGAGACAACATAGTCATTCTGCAGGTCGAACAACGAGCTGCTGTTTTTCTGCAGGTATTGCAGGAATTCGTGGAAGTGGTTCAAAAGTATCTGGATACTTCGCTCGTCCAAAGTTGTGTATGACAAGATGCCTCCGAATTTTACTAGAATGGTCAATTGCATTAGAGTGGAAGATAAATCGGATTCAAATCAAATTAATCGATTTGATTTATGTCAGATCTTTTTTATTTAAATTTTCGCAAAGTTCTCATTATAAATGAATTATTTTTATTTAATATATTATAATATTGAAATGGTATGCTGCAAAGAAACACAAAAAATGAAATCTAAACCTGGAAAACCTGGAAAAACCCTTGAATTTCACGAACTTTGAAAAAAACTTTGAAAACCAGTTATATAATTTATAATTTCAGTTAGAACTTTTAAATGTAAATCAATATCACGTAATTCGATTCTTCGGTAAAGAGAGTCGTGAACGATCTGGCGGCTTTTCAGACATTAGTTTACCTACCATAAATCAACATCTGATTACTACTTGTTGTTACACTTACACTCTTAAAAATCTTCATCCTGTTGAAAATACTGTAATTTTGTGAAAATCCGTTTATCTTAATACAATTTAATTTTATGTTGAAACGATTTCTTTTAAACTGAAATGGTAGATGTTTTGTATTAAGGGGAGATGCAACCCGAAAATCATGAAAAATCGAAACAAATGGAAAAAAAAATTTGTATGCAGTTTGAGATACTTTTAACCCTTCACTATTGCATATTGAAACCAAAATTTTCATATCTGCATTACAAATTACGTTTTTTAACATTTTGATTGGGAATGCACAATATAAATCCAATCAAAATTTCATTTCCAAACTTTAAACGCGATTATCCCGAAAACTTTTTTTCCAGTTTTCTCGCACACTGCGTAATTTTTCGCAGCCAATTTTCAGCCGATGCACTTCAAACTTGGCACACATAAGTATACTTTAGCATTTCTAAAGACAGATTTTCGATTGATTTTTTTAAACAAAAGTTACAACACTTCAAACATGAAAAATACTGAAAAATAGCCAAAATCGGGCTGTTTTGTGCATTTCATCACTCAACAAAGCATAACTCAAGAACAAACTAGAAATGTAAAATTCTGCCTTTACAAATGCTACATTATAAAATGAGGATGAAGTGTGCGAAATTTTAAGAAAATCGGATGAAAATTGTGGTCAACAAATTACGCCACAAATGGCCTTTCTCTGAACTATTTTAATTAATGAAAGGGGAGGGGGAATATTTTTTCGAGGTTTTGTTCAATATCGAAATTTCAAGTCATTCGGATGAAAAATATTCGGATCATTTTAGCCATTTTGGGTTGCACCTCCTCTTAAAACTATTCCTTTTATTATGAAAGGATTTAGTTTTGTCGATATATTGAGGAAAAATTTGATTATGAAATGATTCGTTTTATGATGAAAAGATGGTTTTAAGAATGTAATTAAACATCGCTTTCGTGCCAAACCGTCGATTCAAACTTTCTCTTCGCTTGAGACACCACCTTCATCAACATGATGTGAAGTGTATTAGAATAACAAGAGTGATACATCCGTCCTTGTCAAACATCAACTTAAATATATGTATTCGAATAAAAACGTCACTATTTATTGTGATTAAATTAACAAAAAAACCTTGAAAAACATGATTTGATACCTTGCAAAACCTGGAAAACCCCTTGAATTTTAAAATGGCCTATCGCTGGACACCCTGAGTAAAGTTATTATACTAATATTAATTAAATTTCATTTGCAGATGACTGAAAATTAAAAAAAAACACTTTCCCTCCACTTTCCGGAGAATAGTAATTTTTTAAGGGCGTTTACACCCGTTTACACCCGTGGGTGTTTACACCCGTGTAAAAAAAAATGATATGTATTTAAAAATTATATGTATTGTTCAGTATTTTCAAGAGTGAACATAACCTTACACTCACACTTCACAAGCATGACAACTCTGTTAAGGCGATATATCAGTATACACTGAGAAAAAGGTTTGAGTAAATTTTGCCATATCATTTAGAAGTCGCGACTTTCCCATCTGAACAAAATTAGTATGACTTCGAAGAATTTTACCCAGATGATATAATAAAATTTATTGTAACTTGTAGTAATGTTTCCTTTGAAGATATAATAAATTTGTCCAAATGGGATACGATACATCGCGACTCCTATATGATATGGTAAAATTTACTGGAATTCTAATGATTTTTCATAGAATATTTTTCTCAGTGTACTCTATAGTGCAGGTACAAGCCCTAATAGACATGAAACATGGAATCCACGTGGAATATATGTGGATGAATATTCTAACGAGGATTCAACGTAGATTCGGCGTCGAATCCACGAGATTTAGTGGATTTGTCTGTTAGGGAGCGTTTTACCCACCTCCGGATGGAAGTTCGAAAATTGCGACGCGCCGGTCAATTTGAAAAGGCACGTAAGTTGGTTATCGGTCAAAACAAAGCACATTACGCCTCCGGTAACGCGGGCTGGCTGTAAATAACGGTCGCAGGTGGCCGTTCCGCTCGCGAATTACACGCACGCCATTGTGCAGTGCCGGCGCGCCGTTAGCTGGCACCGAATAGAGCATGTAACGAGCGAATATCCTGCAGGGACTGGATTCCTTTAAAGGTCCCCGCACAATGAATGCTTTATCATTTTAATTCAACCGCGAAACCGAGCTCGATTACTCGCGGCTCTTTATGGCATGCCGCGCAATCAGATTTCGACGCAAAAGAATTTTGTTTGTCCGCCCGGGGTAGTCGACCATTAGCCGACCACCTTCGTTTAACGTGTTTCGGGAAGGATTCACTTAATTAAAACAGTACAGCTACTTGGGGCTAATTCAAATAACCTCACCTTTGAGGTTAAATCTTTATTTATGAGAATTCATCGGGGTCCTGTTTCATGGGAAATTTCATAATATATTTCACGACGAACTTTCATCAAAAGATTTGAAATTTTTTCACCTAGTTAATAATGTGAAAAAGCGTACAAAGAGGTACTAAGAAACCCTCTAATTCTTGTTAAATTTATTTCTTTGACAGATTATCACCCTTCATGTGAAAGCTGGTAAGTTTCATTACATAAATCCTTCATAACATAGTGCCAATGAAGGTCATCAGAAAAATCAAGAAAGTACACTCTTAAAAATCTTCACGATATGTTGAAAGGACTGTAATTTTGTGAAAATCCGTTTATCTTAATACAACTTAATTTTATGTTGGAAGGGTTTATTTTAAACTGAATAGTAGTTTTATTATGAAGATTTTGTTTTATCGATATATTGAGCGGAAAATCCTTTCATTATGAAACGATTCCTTTCAAGATGAAAAGACTGTTTTAAGAGTGTACATACTCTTGCGTTCTGCTATGTGCCGAAAATCCGGATGTCAGATGAAACTTATCGTTATATTTTTCAACACAACTCTACGATTTTTTCGGAGTAATTCGGGCTAACGAAGTTCGATAATTCCGACACGTTATTAAATCAAAACTGCGAACGAAGAAAGTGCGACAGGTGGGGGCGTAATTAAATTGGAAAGCGCTAATGGAAGATCGAGTCTTAAGCTTTTGATGTAGCGCTTCGACTCTTAATTTGACGTAAAATGAAACGTTAATTATACACTTGTACGATTAGACTGAACGAACCATTGCGTGGGATGCCTGATAAATTCGCCGATTAATAAGCCAAACAAGCGCCGGAATTGCGCGACGAAAGAAACGCCGCTGATTAATTCCGGAATTAACCGTCAGACCTGTCCCGAAGTCCGCTCGGGTCGGCACAAAGAATGTCGCGAACCGGGCAAAAACCAGCGCGCTTCCCGGACAAAAACCTGCGGACTAATTGCCCGAAAGCGGCCCGATAAATCGACGGCACTTTGTGTGATGCAGAGCCCCGAATAATTGAACGTGATGAAGAGTTTGTGATTAGGACGCCTCGATCGGGGAGGAGCTCGACTGGCCGGATATTAATGAGACCTCGATGGAGTGTCATCAATCCGAACTCTAGGTTTACGAAGAAGAATTACGAGTTTAGAGTTGGGAGTCGGGATTTTGAAGAATGATCGTCAAATGATTGAGTGCAACTGTTTGGTGTAGAATCCTCAAGGCATAATTAAGAATGAACATTGTTCGTAGAATTGTCGATTTGACACTGATGACTAGTCAAATCATTTTCCCGATTGTTCACTGGACAAAATTTGAAGGTCGGTATAAAATCGTCCAAGTCCATGTGATTTTATGGAAACTTTATGTGTCACGTAACCATCCCAAGATCTAAGTATGAAAAATATGAAATTGCAACTCGAAAAAGTTGTAGTTTCGTATTTCAAGACAATGGGACCTAGTTCAGTATTGTGATCTAGAATGTATGCGTTATATTAACACTTTTTAACAAGTTGTCACTCGTGGAATTCACTTCTTATATTTTGAAGGTTGACGAAGTATTTAACACTACGTTTATCTACATAATAAAGGTCCTTCAGGCCAAATAACTTATCAAGTATACCTCCATTTAGAGCATAACTCAGAAAAATGTATGGAGAATTCTGTTTGAAACAGACAATTTTCGTCTGAATTAGATCTGTATATAAATTGATGCATCTCCTAATCATCTTTCACTAGGGTACCTACCAAAACGTAATTCAATTTTAACAGTCATTTGATGAAAACTGGTACCAGATGTATTAGACAACCAATTCATTGAATACATTCACCGAACCCACAATTCTATAAAACCAATCTATAACCATTTAGATCTGGGTCCTTAAGTCATCAATAAACATATCCTCTCTCTGGCCAAGTACCAAAATGTATAAGTCAAATCCATTTACATCCCACTACCTTCTTCCAACACAATATCCACTTTCAGACCAACATATCGCCTTCCCAACCGTGAACGACATCCAACACTTCTCGAACAGATCCTCCACCAGACCCCGACACCTTTCATCCTACTCAAAACTCTAAACCTTCCCCCCTTCCAATTCAAACACCCCATCTAAACCATCATCTCTTCTCACATTCCACCCCCACTATTCCTTTCCCCAGACCATCTTCCAACCCCATTCCCTCACACCACCTCCCCATCCCCAAACAAAATCCCCATTTCGCTTTCCCCATTATCCCTCTCCGAACCTGCCCAGTTTCGCCGCAGCGATTCCTCCTCCCAAACACTCTGCCCTCGTTCGCCGGCTCTTCCTCTCCTGCTCTGCTCCACCGGTACCCGACTCCAACCTGGCGCCAACCTGGCGCCCCACGTACCTCGTCCTC
>JABFPB010007340.1:0-11111 GCA_022817645.1 Ceratoteleas bidentatus | reverse complement strand
TTGAAGATAGACCTCAGTAGGAGCTTTATTGAGTGAGGCTTCCTGAAGTTCCCCCCCCCCCCACGGGGCAAATGGTTCCGATTTTTACCATTTATGCATATTCTTATCCCATCACCATACAAAACAATTCTGCAAAATTTGTTTTCAAAAATTTCTATTATAAACAAAGTTATAAACAAATAACGAGAAATGCTCTTTTTTTCTAAAAAAAATCATATATTCGTCCAGTTCTTAAATAAAATAACTATCAACATTGTTTCCAATAAAGAATACATTGAAATTTAAGATATGTGTTGTTAAAAATTGAAATAGTTTAATTTTTATTAACAATTCATCACTTTTTTATAAACAAGCTACATTTTTAGTATGTTGTCTCATCCGTAACTACCTCTTATAACTACAAAGTTACAGCGAATTATCTGAGGCGATGTTCGCGAGCGAGCGCATGAACTCCACGCCGCTCGCCGCGTTTGGACGTTGCATTTTCAATTCAACCTTTACTTTTTGACATTTTTTTATAAAACACATGTTGATATTGTTGAAAAATATATAAATGCATTTTTTATAAAGATCTTGTATTCATTGATAATGTTTACAAATAATAAGTGCACATTAATATCTAATAGAAATAAATATATATCATTTATGTCGCTACTAGCTAAAAAATAAGGTAATATGAACATTCAGAATATAATCCTTACTAATTTATGTAAATGGAAATTAATCTAGTAATGGGAAAAACTATAGTAAAGCGATAGTTGGAGAGATAAAGAAAAAACATTTTTTGTATACGTTATATACTGTAAAATCTGTATTATTATGTAAAATCTATAAAGTTTATGCAATATAAGAATATTCTTCACATACTAATAAGTACGACAACGCTATACACAGATATCCGAACTATAATATTTAAATATTGACATGCTTCCGCAAATTATTCATTAATGCATGAACATAGTATAATTGTAATAATGCAGGTCTATGATTCATATAACATCGAACACCAAATGTATGTTATCTACTTTTTCATGACTGTTAATTTTAATATGAGATTTTGTGAAATTTCTGATATTTCTGGACGAACTTTAATGGAACAAAAATCGGAACATAACTATCGCATAACGATCAGATGACGATCAGATGACAATCGGATGACGATCGGATAACGATTGGATGACGATCGGAGAACTATCGGATGACGATGAGATAACGATCGGATAACGTTCGGATGACGATCGAATAGCAACCGGATGACGATGAGATAACCACCTGATAACGATGGGATGACGATGGGATAGGGGAAGGGCGGGCAAAGCAGTTCGGCGGCCAAAGCGGTTATTCGCTTTATCTTTACATGTTAACAAGGTAGCGCCATCTCGCCGACACAAGGTGACTCTGATATTGAAGTATGAAGTCACAATACAAAATTCGCGATATTTACATAAACAATGTGGACATTGGGTGGACAAGTTGTTTTTGAATCTGTTTGCTAAAATTTTTCTCAAGGTAATATTATTTTCAAGATTAATCTTATGCTGTAGAATAAGTTATTTAACATTCCATAATTGAAATATAGTTTATAGAGATTAGTTAACTTCAGTCAAATCAATATTTAGACTTTGTTGTTAATATTGATTTACGAATTCTTAGAATTAGTGGATGGCGGGCAAAGCGGTTCGGGCAAAGCGGTTCACTTGCTCTATGGTTCAATCGCATATAACTGCATCTAATTAAAATATATTTGATCTCGATGATGTGGGAATTTTATGCAGATGTTATGGGATGTTTATGTTAATGTTTTTGTGTGCTACGGTAATATAACCCTAATAAGTTATCATTATTATAATTTATTAACAATAACCATAATTTTATGGCCAAAAGTGTTGAAAACCACAAATATGTCACCTTCAGATCATATTCAGATCACAAAAGTACCGTTGGGAACGGTAATCTAGAGAAAAGAACAAATTAATATGTTGAACCGCTTTGCCCGCCCTGTTTTAATATGAAGCGAAAAACATTGTTTTAGTTTTTCCAGAATCAAATCAATTGTTGTGCTTCCTGCAACTATTTAACTAGTGAGAAGCATAACAAATAGATTAAAAAGTGCAAGAATAAAATCAAGTGCATGGTTGTATGTAGATAACCGGTACTTTTTGTTGGATTTCCTTCGGTGAACCGCTTTGCCCGCCCTTCCCCTATATTTCCTCAAAAACATATAATACCCGTAAAAGATGATGCTAATACTCCAGCCGCCATTGTTCCTGTGTTGACGCGCCTTATTCAAAATCGTCAAGTATACAAATGCCGCCACTGCGTGGTGAGATTAGGTTGCACCTAAGAAGCAGCGCTATTTTCGCGCCAATTTTTCTGTATTTCGTTTCGACGGTGTGGAGCGATTCGTCACTGTCCTTTTTCGGACACTTTTCCGCCCGACTGATTGAGGCGAAAAAACAATCGTTAGTGTCAAAAAGAAGGACAAAACCGGAACGACAAATGAACGCCGGTTAAACTAAAAATGAAATAGATGTGGCGTATTAAAAGTAATGCGGCAGAACGTCGCGCGAAAGTCTCAAACGGACCACGTCAAATGTTTCGCGACGTCTGACGAAACGGGTGCATAAATAATTAAGCTCGGCGAGAGGCGCTAGTCGCGCGCGCGCTTTGATTTTCTTAAAGCGTAATAACATCACGGAAACGGGCGTCGCGTAAATCCGTGCGAAATAATATACTTGCGAGCTGTCTGGGATAGTACGTTAATAAGACGAAGAAAAAGACGCGTAATACTTCACAATTTCGTTTTATAATATACATGCAAATACGGCGCGAACGGGGCGTGGCAACGTGGGAATAAAGTGCTTGGGTTGTATTTGCACTGGTCAAAAGATGTCTTTATTTATTCGCGAATCGGCGCGAAGGTGGAGCCATTCGAACGATCATTCGCAAGGCAAATTGAGGGAAGAGTTCTGAGTTACAGTCGATGTTTTAGTATGCGATGGTTTGTGAAGTATTAGTATTTCGATTATCTGCCCTCTGCTGAGCTTAGAATGAGAGCGTTTAATTATGTTTAGATATGGGGCAGGTATTGGGAGGTTAGGTGGTGAATGATCGGAGAATTCGTTGGTTGCGGAGTTTATGTGCAATTTGTAACATATTTTCCAATTATGTTATATCCAATAGTATCGGGGCACTGAAAACAAAAATTGGCGGTTTGAAGTTATGTTAATTGGAGTTCGGTTATGTTAATAAAGGGAATACATCAAGTTTACTGCCTCGGAGTTAGGGTATTTCTAATTATTATGGACATAATGTTGTATTTCTTTTTAGAAACGATTTAAAAATTGTCTCTGAACGTGGGAGAGTTGTACCGTTTAGAATAAGATCCTGCAATTAATACATTTTGTTTGAAAATGTTATGTTTTAACAATGTTATATAAAAACACACTAACTACACAGTAACATCGAGTAACGTTTCAGGTTAAAGAAGATAACTGATTGGTTGTGTCTCTTTGATTTCTCTACAGTAATCCTTCTTCTTGAAGAAGGATTCTAAATAATCCTCCTTCTTGAAGAAGGATTGCCTAGAGAGATTAGACATTAATTTTAGTAGCCTCGTCTGAGTGTACTGTGATATGAATTTTTGTTATAGAAGAAATTATTATCTAAATAAAAAAATATTATCGTCTAAGAAGTAAAAGATACATTGCCAATAAATTAGACTTTATTGGCGGTTAAAAAGTACTGAGTCATTCAATAGTATAGTACGAAGTAAGAATGCATGCAAAGTACATGCCTACGAAGTTTTTACTATCATGCGAAACGGAAGTTCAGCGGTATTTATTCACAGGTAGAAAAAGATGGTTATTTTTACATAGTCGCTCATGGCAGATGCGTTTGTGCTACAAGAAGCGATAAGGTTTATGTCATTACATCAGTTCAAAAGCTGTTTGCTTTTCTTTTCAGTTTAGTTTCTTTGTTACATTATGTTTTAACAACAATCTGTGTTATTGTTACATGTTATTATGCATTAAATCATTCGATTTGTTGAATGGTGTCTCCTTACTTTCCAACATAGCAAAGCACATAACTGTACAATAAATGATGAAAATTATATTGAAACTATTTGTGTCATAATTAAGCTAATAATGTTACTGAAATCTAATAAATTAAACCGTTTATACCATTAATATTTATTTTGTATGGATACTTGCGACATCCTAATTTCATTTTGCAACATTTTTAAATTCAATTTTCTTTCAAATAAGTTTCAGAGGTGAAACTTTAATACACGTTTACTCTACTGATAAAACAATTTTAGCATACCAGTTTAACGAACCATTTATAGAAGACAAGTTAAAAAAATTCTATTAATCTATCGTTTCGTTTTCACAATATCAATCAATTGTGCAACTAATTCCTTTTACATTGCCCTTTCATTATAAAAATTTAATCCTCGTTTTTCAATTATGAACGATTGAACTTCCATGAAACCAATTCTAAACGGCCCCAATTTTAAATAAATCATCTCCACTGCTGCGTAGACAACTTTATTAAAATACCGATAATTCGAGACTTATAATAAGTAGTTTAACTTTTAATAATATCTCTGCATTTTGAGTTCCTGTCAGTCCCACTTCTATGCATGTTAAACTTCCGAACCGTCGAGCGGATCGGCCCAATTTCACGCACGTCCTAAAAATTGCGCTTCCGTCTCCAACACATTGCGTTTGTCGGACGCGTTTTCGCGCATTCGATTATGGCTCGGTTTTTTTGTCACTGTTGCAGGGCTGAAAAAATTGGTTTCTTCTTGCAACAAAAGCGCGCGCCACAATTTGTTTCGTCCGCAGTACAACGGCACAAGTCGAGCCTAAAGTTTGAATTTTGCGCCAACCACGTCACGTCTGTCAACGGGTCGCGCTTAAAGCCGAACCAGCGTTCACTTGGACGAGAAATAGAAAGAAAAGTGGCGGAGTGAGAATTTCACTCCATTTCGGAGGGACGTATCACACCCATGTAGTATATACACGCCACACTACAATGCATTGTCTGAATCAGACAATGCATTGTCTAAAATCGACGAAAACTGTCTGGATTAGACAAGAGATTGTCTGATACAGATCGCGTAGATATTTTTAAATTGTCGCCAATATGAAAGTTATAAACAAAATTTAACGAATTCTGTTTAGCCCACGGTCCAATACCTGACCAATAACTGGATAGCTCAAGCTCCACAAATTTTATTTTGTTGGTTTTATTTTATTTTCTGCCTTTTCAGGAACTGGGTAGAGAAACTAGATGTAACTATTTACTAAATAAGTCTAGTAATACTATCTAGTGTCGAACCAGTTTCTAGACAGTTTAGATCAGACAAGTTGAACTCGTCACAGTCTTCCCAGTGCTTTGCGAAAGCTATATAAAACTGGTCGAATTTTTACTTGGAATCACGTACGGAAACGTGCGCGTGTCTGATCAGTCGAGACAAACTTTTCTTTTGACATTAAGTCGTCAAAGGCTGCGGAATTAGCATGCTGAGAAACGATTCACAAAATATCGTGAGAGAAAAGATTGGTACTTTTTTTTAGGGATTACTTTTAAGAGATTCTTTACTGTGCTATCGATGAGTCTTTATGATTGAAAATGAATGGAAATTTATTGAAACTTTAATAATAAACTTTACAAATAAGGCAATGCCTTTAGTTAAATGGATTCGTGAATGAGAACATTTTTTTATATATCAATATACAGTAATTTATGTACATAGTAATTTATATTGAAATGTTGTAACGTTTAACAAATTTATTTCTAGTCGCTGGCATAAATAAATATTTTTCAAGATTCTAAGTTGAAGATGTCAGTTTATGTATATAATATTGAAACGATTTCACTGAACAATTCTGCTGATTACTGTTTGAAAAGCAAAATGTCAACATTTGCCTCATTCTGAAAAGGAAGTAATGGACAATTAATATTATTCTATAACCGTCCATTACAAAAAGAGACAAATACAAATAATTTAAAAACTGCGTGCTTATCGTTCAAAAGTTCCCCAAATATTTACGTTTCTAAACAACATACTTACGCAGACTCGTCGGATTAATTGGGTTAACGGTGACTGTTAATTGGACGAAGGCCAAGTTTGCAAATAATTAAAGCGATGTTGCGGCAGTTGTTTGAGTCTGTCTTTTCGGGTCTTCCCGCGACTGTCAATCTTCCTTAATATAATAGAAAAGTTTTCGGACGGACGGACACCGGGGCAGCACTTTTTACACCTTATTTTCTATCGTGCAATGAGTGACATCCCCAATAATATTCCTTTTATATACGCAAAAGCGACTTTGGGTGCAAAAACGCGAAACAAGCCGCGCCTCCAAAATTTATGTTCAAGAGCCTCCTCCATTTCTGCACGAAAAAATTCCCATTAATTCAACGTCATCGTCAGGCTTGCCGTTATTTAACTCCCCGGCGGGATCCGGTTCAAATGTGAGTACAGTTTTAATTAAAGCGTAAATTAGTGCCGATTTCCGTCGAACGGTACAGCAAATTTAAGGTTAAGTTAGAAGATCCATGATATAATTATGGTACTAAATCTAACGAGTAGAAGATTTTTCAAAGAACCAATCAGTGTCCAATAATTCATTTTCATTACTTTCTTTTTATGCAAGATATTAAAAGTGAGGTTATGTTTCGATCTTACTTATTTGCTATCATATTTGAAGAAAAAACTGTTCGTCTCTTTTTAAATCGTTGAACAGATCATTTTACAGATTCTTCAAAAGATCTACGAGATTCCTATTCTCATTTTCTAACAACTTCCCCCAATATACATCCAAAAAGTGAGGTTAGTTTCCTCTCCATCATCGATTTCGTTCAAAAAAGATTTTTTTCTTTCCTCACACAATGCCATCGCGATTGGAAGCGAAGAAAAAACTACTTCCACATAAGAGACTCTCACAGAAACTTGTCCAGGGGATTCCCTGGAAACGCCTATCAGATTTATTTGTCAATACGTTCCGTCCCAGGGAAGTAGGGTCGCACTATATAACTGCGTCCTGCGCAGTTTCGCACTCGTCCTCGCGAATTATGAAGTTTCGTATTTTAATATTGAATATCCACGCAGAAAGGAGCGAAGTTTCGTGCCAAAGCACGCGGATCCGCTTGCCATTTGTGCCGTCGTCGAACGAGGACGCGCCATTCGGGCAAACTCGAGTCATTTTGGACCCAATGAAAGCGTACCCCGGAACCGTGCCAGTCGCAGAGAGGCTTGGCCGTGATGCCAAACACGCGTTTTTCCGCTTTTAATTTTATGTCCTCGCGAAAGATTAAAAGGCCGTTACGCGCCGATTGATGACCTCCGTGACGCTGAACCCGCGCGGCAAAAACGACCTAACTGCGCGCTCGCGTTCCGCGCGCCGCGCTCGTAAACCCGCCGGCTTTACGACACCGAAATATTCGGTTATGACAGTTTTTCGCCCTTTTTTCACTTTTTCGGCCGATAAATCGATGGGTCGTAACAAAATTTAAGTTTGACTCGACCGGCGAAAATAAACCGAAATAACGTCGCCGAAGCACATACGAGCAAAAAGACGCGGCAAACGTTTCTTCAGACCAAAGCAACCTTGTTGGTAAATGAAACCCTAAGCTAATAGTTACACAATGGTCTCATAAATCGGATAAAAGCCTGTTTGCAGTTTCGCGATGTTTGCCGTTCTCCATCCGCGATGAAAAGTTTGTCTAATTCCAAAAATCAACCTCCGCGAGCATTGAGCGGTTGCAATTGTGGATGACGGGCAGACAAATGCATTTGCGGAAATTTGATGTAACACAAACGGCCGAGCCCCCAAAACAATTGCACATCCAGATACAAATCTTGCGTGTTTACATTCCGACGCGCGCTTTAGTTTATTACGGCATTTCACGTCAACCGAGTGGAAGGCGTGCAATTATTATAACGAGCGGATGTTTGCGTCAAACAAAAAGCGGGGGCGCTGCCGACGCGGAAAGAGTTGAAACGTTTGTTTAGAGACAACGTGGATTGCAGCGCGTTTCACCGGGGAACAGACGCGCACTGTCTCGCGAATAATAACGCGATTTCCGCGCGATTCAGCGTTGTAATTATTTTACGACGGCGGCGCCGTTCCATCCGATTCGACGGTTTCCGGAGGGATTGATTCGATTTCGGAGAGAGAAATCTTTACGCAACTTTTTTATTCACTTTAGAGGAATTTTTTGGGGGATGAGAAGGGACAATGGAAAGAGTTTAGATTCGAGGATGATTGAGTTGTTTTTATAATGAAGAAGTGTAATTTCAGGGTTTATGTAAAATGTCTTTGTAAATTTAGTAAACAAATTTTAATAAACTAATTAAAAAAAAAAGTTTTGGACTGTTGGTAGGTAGGAAATTAACTAGTGAAGTTTTAGGTTAAGTTGTCTGAGTTATCTTTGCTGCTTGTTTGAAACAGCAAAGATGATTGAAACTCTCAATGTAAGCAAAGTTTCATTTATTTATAATTGCTAAATCCGATTAGTTGTATATTTAGGGCAATTATTTTGTATTAAAACTGAGTAACATTAATAACAAATTGAGTAGCGTTGTAAATTATGCAGCTGAATAAATATGACTGCATTTTGTGTTGAACGAACTGTTTAACTGAAATTACTTCTACGCCAAAGTTATTTCTACTCCAAATAACTCGAAATTGTAATAAAATCAACTTTTACACATCATTCATTTTCTACATAACTTAGAATTTTGGTAATTTAAACTCAGAATTAAACGAGTGAGGTTTGAACGTGGGTTCACTTTTACTTGATAAAAAGCAACTTTAAGCTTCAACAGGCACGAATAATTGATTAAATATACTTTTGATGCAGTCACAGAGAAAAGTTTCTGCGATAAAATAAATGTTTAATTGTACATTGATAATGCTGGGAGCGTTAACTGAAAAAAAAGTTATCGAGCAGGCATTATTATTCCTGTATGACGTAGTGGTCAACTTCATCTATACTTTTTACTGCGTCGGTGAATTCATTGAAATACCCAAAGCATTCGTTATAAAGATTACTGTGTTACAATAATTGCATTTTTTGCAACTCACATATTAAACTATTAATATTATTGATTATATTAATATTAAATATTTAATATTATACAATTATCGAAACACAGACGAAAATGTATGTACTTATTTTGGGATCGTGAATAATAAATTATCGTCTCAAACGATATTACATTTTAACTTATTTGTCCTAATAAATATTTCAGAGCAAAATATCCTGTGCGCTTTAATTATTGATATTCCAATTAATATGTATAGATGTTGCTCAAGTTCCAATTTAAAACGGTTCAACTTAAATTAAATTGCAAGTGAATAAATTTTTTTACCGAAAATTATTTTCACAATTTTCTCTATTCTTGAATAGAGAAAATAGAGTACCTGTTCAATTAAAAATATCGTTTTTAAACATGTATATTTTTTAATTTCGTTGTTCATATTTAGGTCAATATAGCCCCCATAAAATTGAATCTAATACCTCAAAGGTAACATATATAAACTCAAAATAAGCATATACTTTAGGCATAAACTTCATATACACTCAGTTGAAAATCCTGATAAAATCTGTCATTTTTAATCTGGCTAATCTTCCAGTAAGAACTGCTACTAGGATTCGTTGATTAACTGAAAAGATGATAAAGTTTGACTCATCCAAAATGTTAACTCAATAATCCATGTTAAGCAAAATGGATGATTATGGATCTGCAGTAGTTCTCCAATTTTCACCGGTACCACTTTGCATAACAAATTCATTCACAACATAAACCTAAACTGTCTGCAACCTTCCCAAGTAACAAACCTGTCGAATAGGCGCTGCACCTCGCTGATTTACTATTAGTCATACGGACTTCGGCCATCATTTCTCCGATTATTTCCGCAAATCTCGACCACCCCCAAACTCTCGCATACCTCATGGTGCAATAAAACGCCAGCGACTGCACGCCCTCAAAAACGAGCTGGCAGTCGAATTTCCTGCCGAATTCCGCAAGACGATGACGAGCGGAAATGACGGAACACGCGTGATCCAAAGTCTGAAAGCCGTCGCCTAAACAGCAGACACAACTATGAATACCAGAGATGCCCAACTTAAATGAAATCCGGGGCGTTCGAACAACCCACAGGTCGTACGCAAACGAAGAAGGGTACGACCCGATGGGGTGGCGCCCTCTAGCAAACTCAGCGTCGTGAATACGCTTATCACCGTAATAACCGTTCGCCTTGCAAACTCTTTTGGCGGACAAAACCCGCGGTTTTTCCCTCACCTCCCCCGTTCTCCGGTCTAAGAGCCTTTTTTCCGCGGATTAACCGGCGCCGCGGAATTTCGGCTACGCGATGACGTTCCGCGCGAGAACAATGACACAATTACGGCGCGCGAAACGCGAGCGCGAGATAATTTTTACGGCCGTTGTAAGCCGCGCTTTACGCGAGCTTTCTGATCCGGTTAGCGTCGAGATTAAGTGAATGTATCGCGGGAAGGTATTTTAGTGTCGGTGCGAGGTTATGGCAGGGTATTTTACGTTTTTCGGGGGAAACAAGGCGAGTCTTGGAGAGGCTGCTCTTTGGGAGAGGAGGTATGAAGAAAGGGAGGAGGGAAATTTGTCATGAGGATGGCAGCAGCTAGGTGGTTTTAATGTTGTACTGGATGTACGTATAATTGCGTGTAGAGATAAGCTGCGAATGTTCAACTAGGCTAGCACGGTGTCGCCATCTAGATGATAAATCGCCATTTCAACTTGCCCATTGTTTTATTATGAATACCCCCGAAGAAGCATTATTCTTTGCGGAAGGGTATCATCCAGTTGGCAAGTTCCGTTTATCCTAATCTAGAGTGGAAGAGCAAGTGTTTTGTTAGCGGCTCAGTTTGGGACGTTCTCGAGGTGAATTCTAATGTAGAGGAATTTTTTATGAGATTGGATGAGGGGGTGTTTTAGCTGAGTTTTTACATGGTTTTCACTCTAAAAACTAGAGTTCTACGTGCTTTATTTTCAAACGTTTGGTGTAGTCGATTTTCAAACACTTTCAAGTGTTTAGAATTTCCCCATGTTAATTCTTATG
>JABFPB010007339.1:0-11106 GCA_022817645.1 Ceratoteleas bidentatus | reverse complement strand
GTAATATGACGACACTATATTGTTCCTTGGCGGTCAGAGATTCAGGAGCAAGTGGAGTTTTTGAATTTGGACACTTCTTTTAATACGGAGAAGTATTGTTTGTATAACAATTCTGTCATTTTTAGGTCCAAATAGACCTAACCTCATTGATTTCCACTATTTTTATTCTCCAGTCTCACATAAGCAGCAAAAAATAACAATATATTTTGTGACTACATTTGTTTCCGAGCGGACACGCCTGTGTCGGCTTTTTTCTCCGCGTCTTGCGTCGGTAACGATAAATTCATTACAGAATATTCCGGTAGTCGTAACAGTATTTTGCTTGGCCGTTTACGCGCGCAATTTACGACGCTGCGCGCGGCTCATCTCGAAAATTTTAATCGCCGCGTCAATTAAATCGAAGCGTCGTCCGGGGTTAACAAGCGCCATCGTTCGCACTCGCGGCAATTACGTAAAGCCGAGGTATCCGATTGCGAGAGCGCGGCAAAAATACCGAAATATTTATGCCTCGTATTATTAGCGTTCGTCGCCGATATCTCCGTGGGCATCGCTAATTAGCTCGCGGCGACCGGCCTTTCGGCAAGACAGTACTCGCTACTGTCTTGGCTTCCCGCAATCAAGATGATGGCGCCAGCCGCCCGAACCGGACGATACCCGAACTAATTGTCTCGACTAATTTATCTCGCGACAGAGACTGCGTTCTTTTTTCAATCGCATCGCGCCAATCTTCAAGGAAATACGCGATTAGACTTGAAGATTGCAACTATTTTCGGACGAGTTTGAACATTCAAATTCGTCCGTTGGAATTGGCGCGAAAAGTGATGTTTTGTTCATAAAAACGAAATTGATGATTTACTGAGCACAGCGACATTCTACATTAACACTGGGTTTTGAACTACATTTCGATCATTTTCGACAACGCATTTTCGAGAAAATGCGTTTTTTTCGAGGTGACAACTAACCTACAAAATCAATGCCGAACAAATGCTAGGCATAAAGTTCCATCAGGGCAGTGCTATCTAAATTCGATAACAGTTCTCATTAAGTGAAAGATGCAATACGAGGACATTTCTTCATCTCAGCCTATAGTCTAGATAAGGACATGGGAGATGGAAAGCAGACACAAATTCTCATTTCAGTGATAGATTTATTAAACAGGTACTTTAACTCATCTATTCGATTTATCATACAAAAATTCTCCGAGCATTTATCACATATATACATGGTACATAATTTATCGCTAGTTTGTCTACTATTTACAATACTGTGAGAAAATAGGTCTCGTAACAGAATCACGAGACTCGTACCTCGACCGAGCAATCTCAGTGTACAAATGTGTAGAAAAAAATTGAATTTAAATAAAAAATCCGCTCGGTAGGCGAATGAATAAATAAACACAGTTCGTATTATCTCGCGCTGCGAATTCCAAATACATATCTTCGAATACTATGTACAAATTTTCGTTAGCTGTCGCTAACCGACGAATTCGAGGCGTCACATTGTCTTATTTACAAGGAACTCTCGGTACTCGATTGTAGGCTCAAATGGCGTTTTACGCGCCAAACACCGTAATGACATTGAGGCTCAATGTTGCTGAAGAATAACAAAAACATTTCATAACAGGTTGCATAAACTTTCGACATCGTTAACAATAAACAATTTCATCAAGTCTTAATTAAGGTCCAACAAGGTGTCGGAACTTGGGGTTTAATGTTCGTTTACAGCGTGGCGCCACATTAAGTAATATGGGTTCAGGTTGGCAGGACTGTAAAAATTCGGGGTCGACCTCATACTGTTCAGCCTCGTCTTCTCCACTTCAGCTTCGCGGATGCGTTTCGATTTCGCTCGCCGGTTTTGGAACCAGATTTTCACCTGGAAGTAGAAATTCCGATTAGCAACTGTCTTTTTTATTAGCATTTTTTTTATGTGCTAATAAATTCCCTAACAGACAAAACCACTAAATCTCGTGGATTCGACGCCGAATCTACGTTGAATCCTCGTTCGAATATTCATCCATGTATATTCCACGTGGATTCCACGTTTCATGTCTATTGGGGTTAGCACAACTCGAAAGGAAGGTCAAATTGTAGTTCAAGGTCACGGGACAAAATACTTACTTGTGTTTCCGTTAGTTCCAACGAAGACGCGAATTCGGCTCTCTCGGAAAGACCGAGATAAGGGTGTTCGTGAAACTTCTTTTCCAGCGCCAAAAGCTGTTGTGTCGTGAAAGGCGTTCTCGGTCTTCTATTAGCCTTGTGTTTCCTCAGGTTGCATTTGATTTTCGTCGGCTCGCCATTATCTGCAACAAACGATTTCATTCATAAATTTTTGTTCAGATAATTTGTTGTGTTCTTAAAAAAAAGTTTCGTTTGCCTCATAGCAACGATAATTGATCGGTAAACAGGCCCTTTTTGCTCGCAACAGGATGCATCCTTGTTTTACGAGCGACATCAATAATAACCGCCGGCCATCTTTTTTATCGCGCGCCGGATAAACAAGAGGGCGCTGTGACCTTTTTCTCGCAGCGGCGATTCATAATTTTCCGCCTCCGACCGCAGCCGGGCGTCATTACGCTTTTTGCGCGGCACCGCAGATTCCGGCCGAAGAATTGTTTCGCCTCTTTGTCTGGGAAACTTTGTTCCTCATTCGGTAATTGCTGCGGCCGAAGGAGCGCGTCCTTTTTTCCCGTTCCTTTCGGGGGGAAAAAGCGACACGTCACGCGCGAACGGAAAAACCGCCGCGCCACATTATCCAATCACGAGGCATTATGTAAAGTGAAACGTTGCTTAACGAGCGGCTGTCAGCGGGGCTCTGCGCACGCCAATAACCTTGGTGCCGAAGGCGTGCCTAATCGCGCAGGGAATCAAATTTATTCGCAAAATGTAACATCTTTGACACAAAAATGTAGAGATGTCTCTTCAGAGTTCATGTTATCCCTACCCTAACAGACACACCTCTAAAACACGTAGGTTCGACGTGGAATCTACGTCGAATCTACGTCCGAATGTTCCCCCACGTAGAATCAACGTGGATTCCATGTTCAATGTCTATATGGGTATGTATTTCTGAAAAATAGACCTTTACATATAAACAAAACTGGGGAAATGATCAAAAAGTTTGGATATAGTGGCGATCCTGGCAGGATCGCCACTGAAAAATATATCATTAAATATGAGAGAAATGTTTCATCTGTGATACAATTAGAAAACCAATCTCAAAACTAGGAAAATGATGAAAAACTTTGGATACAGTGGCGATCCTGGCAGGATCGCCACTAAAGAATATATAACTTGAAGAGATATATATAAATATTGCATACATTTTGCGAATCTATTTTCTTCCATGCAGAGTAATCTGCCGACGATCGAAGTCTTCGGAACAATGCCCGTTTTGTCGCGTCCGAGGCGAAAGGAGCCGCGATCAATTTGTATCTATAAAGAGTATCGCTCGGCACTATGATCGAGCGCGTAATTGTTTTCGGCCTTTTTGCCGTGAAATTCGCGCAATTAATTTGAAATGCAATTGAAAGTCGCAAAGAATCGAGCCGAACTCCGCAGTCGACGAAATACTTAACAGATCGCGCGCTTGTCTTGGGAATAATTGAATGGCTTCGTGTGGGACGATGGCTGATTGGAGACAAGGGGCGCAAATTTAATTGCTTACTTGTAAATACCACTGAGTGTTTGATGATTTGTCAGATTGCAAGAAAATGAATTGTCGAAACTCCGGCATCATTCCGAGTGGAAAAATAATTGAATTACGATAACGAGGCCACTAAATCTCGTGGATTCGACGCCGAATCTACGTTGAATCCTCGTTCGAATATTCATCTACGTATATTCCACGTGGATTCCATGTTTCCTGCCTATTAGGTTGTAAAAACTTTTGAGATACCCTGACAGTTTGATCCGACTACCCAGTTTAAAAAATCTGAACCGAATGTTTAATAAAAAATCCATCCTTCCCACGACATTCATTCACTTTTGACGACGTGTTAGGCTTGCAATCGAGGCTCGTTATCAAGTCCCGATGCCCGATGAATTCAAATACCACCGTTCGGCATTTACCCTCGAAACTGTGTTTGCGGCTGAGTGAACTAAGCCATGAATTACCTTAACAACCATAAAATTAACAAGCCCGTTGCTCGCTTTGACTAACCGAAACAACGGAAGCCATACGCAGATGCGGAATAAATTTCGCGAGCCGCGGATCCCGCAGGATTTGTCTCGCAGCGATTGACAGATTTGTAGGCAGGCTGCGAGGTCGGCGGGAAAACAAAAGCCGCGTCGTTTCTGAATTTCAAATTTGGAGAGTCGCCCGGGCCGGTGCCCGTGTCCTTTGTATCGCGGTGCACCCGGCCGGCTAAGGGTCCAATTAGTCTCGGCGTTCGGAATCCTGCTCGGGCCACCGGGCCAAAAACGTTTCGGACTCAGATTTTAATCCGAGTCCGATCGGGAATGCATTCAAAATAATTAGCTGATTTCGCCGAGATAAGTGTCTTCCACGAAGCAAAAGATGATCGGGCATCCGCTTTGTTCCAGTTGCGTAATGTCGCCCGCTCCTACGTGCACTAGCATAATTATCCGTTATTGTTATTGCATTTCTTTTCCGCGAACGAATCGCGGCGAGTTATCTGCAAGCACGATTAATTATTTTAATCACGGTCTTAGATTATGAGTCACGTCCCCCCCTCCCTTTCCCCTATGCTCCCACTCCGACGGTATCGATTTTCAATTAGGGTCATTAGTTTTTTACGTTTTTCATCGAGATTAATTGTGTCGATAATTGCGGGGTATCATTTAAAAGCCGTTTTCGATTCAATTAATTGCTTCGTAAAAATCGGGGTGCCTAATTTGAGGACTGAGATACACGTTGGGAAATTTGAGTGAAAAATACGACTAATTGCGCGTGGAAAAACAACGAAGATTATTTTAGAGCGTCGAAGAAAAAGTCGAGAGCCGATGACTGACGGACTAAAATTAAATGTTAAATGCTCGCTATTGGAACGCGAGATGAAAATAAAACGCGCCGCCGCCGATAAGTCATACCAAGTGCCTCGAGTGGGCCACTTAAGCGGCAGTCGAACTTAAGTGGCGTAAAGTTTCAGCGAGCTTCGCGAGGGCCATATTTTAGACTTACCCTCGAGCAAGGGCTTCCTTTTTGTTACGACCCGGTATTTCAAACACCGCCACAGACTCACACGGAAACTCGTCCGTTCGCTTTCCGACGGTAGCTCGACTCTGCGCCCACTCGATTTAATAGAACGACAATTCTAGGTTCAGCAAATTCAGCTGGATAGCTTCTTTTTTTAATCTAATAATGCGATACAAATACCTAACAAATGATATTTACGTTTAGGAACTATCGCAGCAACAACAACTACTTCGATTTCTTCTTTTGCTTCATTTCTTTCAAGGTCAAACCAGTCATCTTTGCTTCCTTTGCAAGGACATAATCTAAGTTGGCTATGGAGGCAGCCGGAGGGTCCGCAGAACATGATCTAAGTTGGCTACGGAGGCAAAAGAAGCAAGAGAAGAAGTCCAAACTAACTATCAGATAGTTCTTTAGGGCTTCTTCTTTTGTTTCTTTTCTTTCAAGGTCAAACAAGTCATGTTTGCTTCCTTCGCTAGGTCATAATCCAAATAACCTTCAAACTCAGTCGGAGTGTCCGTCGATCAAGTCAGTTGGACTGACGCAATAAGCTAGTCTGGCTGCACTGAGAGAAGAATGCAAATAAAACGGCCTGGCCACGTTTTTGCAGCTACTACAAATTAATATTGCTACTACAAATAGAGTATTGTTTAGAACAGCAATGACACTAGTTGCTCCACCTAGTTTTGGCTCCAGTTCTAGCTGTAATAGAATTTCTCAGCGTGTGGACTCACCGTTGAGATGTGTTGGCAAGGGATACTGCGACGGGAAGTACGGCGACGGTGCGGCAGGATGGTGGCTCCACATGCCCGGATGAATTGGTGGCGCCGGCAAGGTCGGGAGGCCCCCCAGCAGGGGAATCCTGCCCATATAGGGCATGGGCCTCACAGGGGATGTCGGCAGCGACAGCCTCAGCTCATCGACAGTGAGTCCGCCATCGCTGTCCTCGTCCTCCGAACTCCTGCAGCTCTTCTCATCAGCACTGGTGTCCGACGGGATCTTCAGTGGCGCCACCTTGCCAGTCTCCTGGATCACGCTGCACTGGCTCAGGGAACTCAGGTCCGTGGGACTAGACTCCAGGTTGTCGTAGACTCCCTGGTTCTCCGCTGCCCTACTGGCAGCCGAAGTCACCTGGGCAACATCGGAGCTGGGCTTCTGCTGGGTCTCCTTGTTGCCGAGCAGGAACTCGACGGAAAAGCTGAGTCTGCGTTCTTTGGCTGGACCTTCCGGGGTCGTAGTGCCGAAGCTCAACGTCGGCAGAGATTGGCTCATCCTGAAGAGGGTCATTCTCCAATGGATGGGTGGTGTTTTGCTTTACTTCTTTCTGGTCTTTCTGGTTTTGTCTGTGTGGTTGCAGTTGCGTGTCAGCACTTCATCACACAAAGAGACACGGTTGGGCTGGGTTCGGTCACTGGGTTCACTTGGGCTGGACGCGGACCTGAGTTAAGCTGCGGCTCGTTCGAGTTCACCGAGTCGACTGGATGACTGTGAGCTGGCTCGCCTGGTTCTTTATTTTTGTTTGGGTCGACGAGCGCGCTGGTGGGGACTAATTGAGGGGCGGCGCTAGTGTCGCAGGCGGAGCCTGAAGCGGTGGCTGCCGCCTCTGCCGGGATGTATTTTTGTGTCAGGGGATAAGGTCCCGGCATGGAAATGCGACCCGGCTGTCTTCGTTCGTTGCGAGGGGTAGCTATGGGGTCTTTGTCGCGCGCCATGGTGGGGCAAGGGATAGCCCTGGGAGAGGGGAGGGGGAAGGGGTAGGCTGGTGGGGCGAGGCTCGCGGACCGCGCCACTGCGAGCAAATAGATCTAATCGTTTACCTACTATCCGTTTGACACTAGACCGTAATAAGGGTAATTGACCAATTAGGATCGTAGCGCGGGATGCAAAAATGTCAAATTTTGCGCGGTTTTTTCGAATTAAAAGAGAGGGTGGATTGATTGGCACGATTTTTTTTAGGTTTTAGTATTAAATGGGTTTCGGTAGAAAGGAATTTTTTGTTATATAGACATTTGAGGATTAATAATGAATTGTTCCAAGAAAAACTAATGGGCTGAAAATCGACACAATAATGTTTTCATGCTAAATTATTATGAAATTTAGGTTAAGATTTTGCCTAAAATTGTCTAAAATTGCCTAAAATTGCCTAAAATTATTGTGAAATTTAGGTTAAGATTTTGCCATAACTAGTCTATAATAATTTTAATATAGATATGAATAATGTCGAAATTGGGACCTTTCAGACTTTTTCAGAATTTCATGCCAGCCTTGCTCAGACTTTTTTCAGACATTTTCACACATTTTGAGAGTTTCCATTTCTACAATATTCTAATAAACAACTTTGCAGTATGTTTTATTTTCGTTGTCAACAGTAAGAATCAATTCCAGATTTGTACATTCGTCATACCAGAACGAAAAATATGTAAGTTTTGTTTTAATTTGGTGTTTGCTGAAAGATTTGACTCTATTGTTTCTCGTGCAAAATCGAGCGTTTTTTTGCTCGAGCTTAACAGAGATTTTGGAGCTACTGCATCCAGATTGCGATGCCGAAGAGGTATATCTCTCTCTGTATTGTGAACTCCGTCTGTCATATTTACGGGGCCATATAACGCAGCTGGTGCGATAAGCAAAAACAAATGATTCCGAAGGGATCGTCGATGCTTTTTAATGCTATATCGTAATGCATAATCGAAAGTCCACTCTTTTTTGCCAATAAAGTTTTATTGATTAAAAAATCTGATTTGTAAGCAAAACAAAATTTTTCTCTTAGAATTAATCTCTTTTGTAGATTACAAACAATTACGAGGTAATAATAAATTAACATATTTGTCAAATTTGTACTAATCAATTTTTCTGTTGAATGCAAAGAAATTATGATAATGTATGTTAAGAATATGTGTTTACAATTGAAAATAATAGTACCTGTTACTTATCGACATTATCATAGGTCATTATTGAAAAATTACGATTAAACGTTTCGAAAATAAATTTCATTAATTCAGTTATGTTGATGGAACAATATAAGACATTTAAGATAAACATTTGTTTTCCGATTTTTGAAATCAGCGGGATCGTATTATATTACATTGCAATCAAAAGGCACGTTTATCAGATTGTAGTAACTGAATTAAATGTCTTCAGTTAGATGCCGTTATATGATATCAGACAAAAGACATTAATAGTACATTTAAAAAATGTGTTTTTAAATAAAAACCGCTCGCTTCCTTTTGCTAATGATCGTGTATTTAATATTTTTGTGGGTTTATATTTTGGGCAATATTTTTTAAATGGTCCTAAATACATGACAACGGAAATGCACGGGATAGTTTAATGATATAAATATAAAAATTTTTTTATAAGAATAGGTATTTTATTTTATTTAAAATAATTCAGCAATTATGTTGCTTATTCTCAGATATTTGGAATCGCGCAGATTTGCAATCTCTCAAATAAAGAAAATATTTTCAATATTTAAAATCGTGTAAACCAAAATTTTTATTTTATTTATTATTTTCGTTCGAAAAATAAGAATAATTGTCTTGTGTATAATATGTTTTCGGTTTAAGAAAAATTTCAGTCGATTCAACAATTATTCTAATTACTAATAAAATTATTTGTTAACTAAAAATGGGGATTAGTTAATATGTTATTTAAATATTATGATAATAAATACTGGTGATGTGGTCAATTAAATAATCACTTCTGACAATGTCTAAACAAAATGTGATTTAACACTACCTATATTATTATTTATTATTCTAGAACAGACACAAATTTACAATCTTTGTCAACCTAATTGTCAAGATAAGACTCTTAAGATATAGTTGAATGTCTAAGGTTATGATTTTCATTCAATGTTTTTTATCATTTTATTACAATTTTATTACAAATATCAATGAACACAAATGCAAAGTAAAATAGTTAGTTAAATAAAAATATCTTAAAATAGTTAGTTAAGATATTTTTATTTCATAATATACATTATTTTTATGTAATTTTAAAGTTTTTTAATTTTAAATTTTTCAATTTTTAGTTGAAATTTTTTATTTTTAAGTTTTAATTTCGATTTTTCTTTATTTCTTATTATAATTGTATTTTCTGGAAATTTTTTATTTAAAATCCAATGATTAGTTCTAAATAATATTAATTTAGTTACAATTTTTTTAATTTTAAGTAAATGTGAGTTTTTGATTTTCGTATAGCATGTTTTTAATGCAAAAATTGTGAATATTAACCATGTTAATGTAAAAAAAATGTTTTTCTAATATTTAAATGACTGAAAACTATACTTTAGATTGCTTCATACTGCTACAATTTAATTTAATTTATCTTGACCTACGTTAAGTTGCTATGTCGTAATACCATAATCTATATTTCAGTCTGTTAGTGAACATTCTATGGACCGAAAATGTTTAATGCGACTTCATTAGGAACTAGCATATTTATCAGGGATTAATAACATTGACTTTTTTATCATAGATAATAACCGAAATAGCTCTTCACATACAAGAATAACGTGTGAAAATGATTAGAAGTAAATTTAAAACCACCTAGCTACACTTCATTATTTTGCGGCGGCTTCCTCTACTGTCTATATATAAAAATATATTAGCATATATTCAAGCGCATTTATAAACGGGCTAAATAAATTTAGACGCGTTTATTACCATTCTTAACCCCTCGGAGCACTAATTACATCTTGTACTGAAAAAGTTCACCGAGTTATTTTCGTGAAAACACTTTGGGGATTAGCACAATTAATGCAGAAATAAATGTGTATAATAAAGTATTTATTTTTGTACTTTATTCATTGGCATACGTCATTTTGAAATTTAAAATGATCCCTAAACAAAATGTTCAATTTATTAAATCCAAATTGAAATTTGTTTAAAATTTTAGGTACAATTTTATTGCAGATAAAATGTTACTTGTTTTGAATAAAATATGAAATTAAAATGAAATTTTACTTCATAAACCCCCTAAAATCCATTTATAAAAAAATTAAAATATTTTTGCACATTTCGATAACTTAACAGAATTAAAATTAATTGGAAAATATTTTTAGATAACTGTTTAGTTGTTTCTTTTTTGGGTTTCTAAAAATTGAATAACTAAGCCTAGTTGGCGATGCATTCGCATTGACTATTATGTTATTAAAATATGTTTTGCTGTTGAGTTTTATTGTATGATTGAAACGATATTTAATTTTAACAATTTTTTTTGTTAACAACAAGTATAGAGTCATTATGCAGCGAAAAATAATTCTGTTTGTCTAATGTTTGATAGTCAAAAAAGTTTTATTTATTTATTTTAATTAATATTTTTTTTATTTTGCATTAAAAATTAATTATTTAAATCAAATAAATCATTTATTTATTAAAACAAATTGTATTTGTCTTAAGATATTTTTTATTTTATTCAAATAATAAATATTCTTGAAATCCGACTTTATTTAAATCAAATAAATTTTTCTTTGACTATAATCAATTGAATCTGAAAAGTGTAAAAAAATGGGACTATGCCCTATCAGTGAAAAATATTATTTAATATTAAAAACTATTTTATAAATATTTATAAAATATGTTTTAATATTAACTAATATTTTAGAAATATTATAGAAATATTAAATGTTCGGTTAAAATACAATTTTTATAATTTTGTTATAAATTTCTAAAATATTGTTTAACATTTTGGAAATATCTAAAAAATATTTCTAACATTTTTTAGAAATATTATAGAAATAATAATTGTCCGACTTAAATAATATTGGTATAATATTAAAAAAATATTTTTTAAATATTATTCATTGATAGTATGCTGATTTTTCACGCATTATAAATTTCTAAACAATGTTTAAATAAAAAAATAATTTATATATATAAAATATAATTATAATAAATTTAAAAATAATATATTTATTAATATTAATATGTATTATTTAAAATTAAATAATATTAA
>JABFPB010007338.1:0-11111 GCA_022817645.1 Ceratoteleas bidentatus | reverse complement strand
GTTATAAATTATTCTAATAAATTTTCTCCATAAATAATAGAATAATTACATTTAAGTTGGCATTCCATTAGTCCTTAATCATAAAAATCGACCGTATAACGAAATTCGAATATGATATTTTTTATAGTGTATTTACACTATTTACCATATTACACTTCATCTTTCATTATTAAAAATATTGATTATCCTTAAATTTTCCTGATTTATTTGCTACCTGAAATTCATATCGCTATCTATTTTCAAGACTCGTGGATTCAATTCGAGATGGCATTTTACTTATTTACTCCGAACATTTGAGTTGTGCATATTTTATTGAATTGTTAGACTATCGGTATGATACTTGAAAATGATTATACTAGCATGTTTTAGACCGCCCGAATATATTGCTAAGAAAGACATTTTACACTGTTCCCAATGCAGCTCGGATTATTGAAGATATACGTACCCACATTATTGGCTTCTATATCGCACTTCAATGATAGAACTTTTACAATGCAATCTAGTTTTTATACGTTTGCTGGCGCCATTGTACCTTCAGTTTGGATGCGTGTGCAATACAAATTTCACTTCTTTATGGATTCATGTTATGCAGCTACATTTGTGTATTATATACTAGAAACACCCGCATTATCCCTAGTAGAAATTGAATATGGGCTGAAATTGGGTCCCATGAGGGTATGCCTTATTCCACGTTCGGCCCCACATAGGGATAAACGTGGAAAGTTATTGGGCCCCATAAGGGGCTGTCCCATGAAATGCCAACATTGGTATGCCATCCTTGAGTCACATGGAGCACAAGATATTTTATATGGGGTACGAGTTGAGGCCTAACGGGGCACGCCTAATGAAAAAAATTGCGTGCCTGCAACGGGAATTGAACCCGCAACCTACGAAATACGAGACGGACGCTTAACCACTAGACCATCACACTCAATATATATAAGTTAAAACGAAAGTACTTAAGAGGTAGTTGAAATATCTATGCCAGTTGGGCATGTGCCCAATGTGGGCACGCCCAGGTGGGCAAAATTATATGGGCCCCGAGTGGGCCCTACGAGGGCTCGTAGGACCAATGTGGGCATATGTTGAGCATTCAGTGGACCCCATCCGGGACCCATGAAGGATTACCAATAAGAACCTATTTGGGGCCCATGAGGGTATGCCCCATCAGGTACGCCCATCGTGTACCCACGATGGGCGTACCCACATGGGCATACCCACTTGGGACCAATGAGGGTCATTGTTGGCAATCCTTCGTAGGGCCAATGTGGGGCCTACCGAAAACGCATCGTTTACCAACATTGGTCCTCAATGGGCACCTCGTTACACGACCATATAGCCCATTAATGTCCAAATGTCCATCCCCAACGGAGTGTACCCACATGGGTCCCATATGGGCTACCTTTGGTTATTGGGCTTGCTCCATAAAAGCCCATGAGGGACATTTTCCTTACTGATTAATCACATATTTATTGTATTTATTTAAATCTATATTCAAACTACATTAAATTTTATTAGATTTCGTCAAACTGATTATAATTTAGCCTTAGTACGATAGTAATAACGTAAACGTGACGGTATTGTTATGTAAAGCTTCCATTCTTTTCAACGCCGCCCCTAAATGTTTTATATTATTTTATTCAAATTCGATAGAATCAAAAATCATTTTGCATTCTATCGAATTTCAAGCTCATTAAAAACCGCATCCATAATAACAACGGTAATTTGCCGAATAATTAATGAAGCCCGCAATAAAATGTGACTGCGTCGCGTAATTCCGTTAAAATTGTAAAAAAATGCACGACGCATAACTATTAATGTGCAGATTATTATTAATATACGATACAGCCTCTGCTTGAATTTGCATACATTTTCACGCAAAATTAACTACTAATAATAAATCAATTTTGAATTGAATTTGAAACTCATATTTCTAAACCATAAAGCTATAATTCATAACTGATCAATATTACATTAACAGTGATCAAATGTTGCACTGGTACCGGATTATCTAACATTCCTAGACCTGTTATTCCAATCTAATTTTCCGGTAGTGATGTGGAAATAATTAATGCTACGCCCCGCGTAATATATTTATAAATTTTCGAACTTGCCGTGGGCGCAAAATTTCCATTACCGCAAAACTTTTGCGCCGCGCGAACTTTCGGTGCAATATCGTTCAATTATTTTGCGATGCCGCGCGCGAATGGCACGCGTCGCGTATCAATTATCAGCGGCAGCCTTAAGATTTCCGCGGCGCTTTCCATTTCGCGGCCGATTGAGTTCGTTTCGTCGCGCCAATCCACGACAAACGCCCGCAATAAAATCATAAATCGCGCCATAAATTAGTCCCTTTTAGCGGCGCGATAATCGATGACAGCAAATAGTGATTGCAGCGGCGTAAAAAGCCAAGAATACACGGTGTGTTTGCATAATTTCAGTGCGCCGTGTATCATCGCGCCTCGTAAACGTCCTGGCCCCGAGCGAGTAAATTGAAATTGCCTTTAGCGAGGCGCGGAAAGTATTTGAGACTTCGCGCAGCGGCGGAAAAAAGCATGGTAAATAAGGAATAACAGTCTCGAATCGCATCGCGGATTTATCGTCGACGTTTATCGCGGAAATCCTTTCACTAGGCGGGGTGTCTTAGTCCGGGGCGTTGTGCGCGTGTGTGAACGCAGCCACGTAAGCGAACCCCGCAGTCTGCGCATGATTTGCTATGAAAGCATTAAAGTCGCGCCGCGGAAAATTATGCGGTTGTTAAGGCTTCCCGGTCCGCACGAAGAGACTTTTACTTTGTACCGGTCCGTTTCGGTTTCGGTCCGGCGAGATATTATGCAGCGCGCGCAGAACCCGCCGCTTCAGACCAATTTGCAATTATTTATTAGCGCCGCGCCGGGAAGGGCTGCGTTCTTTTGGAATTGCGATTGAGTTTACATGGAGCGCAGCATTGCCGGAAAGAGTTAGCCTCTAGTGGAGCATGCACGATTTTCCATCGAATTTCGGGAAATCCATAAGATTAGGGATAAGCTGTGGAAAAGAGTGAAGTGGAAGATTCGGGGCAGAAGTGCGAAATAGTTTAGAGTTCATCTTTATTATTTCCCAAAAATTGTTTTTTGAGGGAAATCTTAATGGTTGGTTTTCTTTTAGAAAACGAAAGGTTTGTTCACGAGTATAATAAATTTGTGTATCTGTAGGATACTCTCTAAATTTCAAAAAGTGAAAAACGTGCATTTATTCAAATAAGTGTATACATTAGAAAAACAAACCTCTTCATATAGAAGGTCGGAAAATAGGGTATCTTATTTTAAGATACAAAGTAGCCAAAAAGATAGATTAATCCTTTTAACCTCTTATTTTAAGAGATGTATAAGAGACTTGCTTTTCTAGTATATCAATGTAAAATAAGTCAATATTCGCTTATTAAGAAGTGAATATACTCTTATTTTTTAAATGCACAACTTTTCACTCAGAATAAATGAATATTTACTTATTGAAATTTAGAGAATAGGGTTCGTTTGTGGGTATTTAAAGTAAAAAATAAGTAATTCATATCGGTAATGAGTATAGTGTATCCAACAAACTAAGGTACCCTCTAATTGCCAATTACCATAAAAGAGTGTATTATTGTAATTATTGAGTATTTATTGTAATTATTGTAGTTTTTCAGTGAATTTTCACCATAAAACTGGTGTATCAGCTTTTTAAAGAATTTTATGTGTGGTACATCAAAGGTTATTTAAATCTAAGCAAATCTGAGATTAATCTAAACAGATTTCAGGTAATCGTCATTTATAACAAGCATACCACATTCAACTGAGGCTGCAGAAAATCACAATACATGACAATCAAATACAATTTCAATACCTCACAAGTAAATTTGATTTGAGTCGTGTTGACATTTTTAAATAATAGGTATCGTGTTGGTTTATTGTAAAATTTTATAGAACTGTCAATCTCACCAAGAAAGGTTCATTAACTGTCACTCTCTTATATCATAAAATGATTTTTGTTTACATACACGTTAGAAACAATTTAGTTTATTCATCATACAAAATCTGAAGCCCATTGACAAATTGTTTCCTTTAAAAGAACCAGGTATGACTAAATTGACAAACAAATTTCAAAATAAAATAAATACCTACCTTCGAGTCAACTTTGCGCAACATTCCCAGGTTTTTATTAAAATAAGTGAATCAAAACAAGTTACTCGACATATGCTAGCGTATTTGCAATTATAGATTTTAAGTTGGATGTATTGTAACAAGGTCGCCGCGGTTGATTAAATTGAAATGAACAATAATGAATACTTTACTAAACTTCTTTTCTTATCATTCATTACTATTTCACATTGGATTCATAGATAAACTGTACCATGATACATTTGATATATATGACTAGATGCAAGGTCATATATGATTTATGCATAGTTCACCTCGGGTGAGTCTATTGCTTTTCTGTGCAAAATGTAAGTAATATTGACACGAAGTATCAAATTTCAATAGCTTCTAAAAATCAATCAGAAAATGCCTAATTTCATATTAGTTCTGATGAAGTTTCGATAATCACGGTTATTTAAAGTCTAGTTAAAGTTCAGAACTGAGGCTGCTGTGTATTACATAATAATTTTAATATTCCACCGACAAACTACCGGAACCGATAATTATACCACGACAAATTATTGATTAATTAATAACAATAAAACGTAAATCTTTTCAATTTGCGATATTTTACATAATTAAAACTTTGTTCATTGCATTAACGGTGTACATTGATCTTTATATTAAAACTCTATAAAAGTTAATCAGCACTATAGTAACGTTTGTAATATGATTGAATATAATCTGATTCAGTAAATTAAAGAATGCATGTGCGAAATTGAATGAAGTTTCAAAGTAGTGGGATAGTAAATTACATCAGTAGAGAGAGATTTTTGGACAAAATTGTGTATCTTCAACGGATAGAAAATATATATGTATACTTTTGTTTTGATTAAAAATATAATGACACTTTCTCCCTCAATTCTCCCTCAATTCCTGCACAATGAATCAGTCCACGCAAAGGAAATAATAGTAGTTCTTTCCAGAGGATTGCAATGTATTGCATATGAGAATCATATGTTGAAATGTTTGTATAAACTGAAGGGTATTCATGAAAACTTTAATTGTTCTTAAATTCTTGAATTTGCATGCTTCTATAATATAATACAGCATTAAGATAACGTACGCAAAAGCTTATCAACATTTACGAGGAAAATTAATTAAGCACAAACGGTTTTCCCGTGAATGTAAATCAAATAAATATATATGTGGGTCGTGTTTGTAACGTGCCACTTGTTTATGTCCATTGCACTGAATTGCAACGCAGCCGTTAATTTCATCTAAACTCGCCGACTTTTCTCATTAAACCGTCTACATACGTAGTTAAATAGATACTTTAACTGAAAACGCAAGTGGAAATGTAAATATTACAAGCAACAGGTTCATTCTAAACTTTTCTAAATACGTTTGAACTTCACATTTAAGGTTTTCACTACCATTCATTACTGAATCAGCTTATTCAACATTACATATCTTTCATCGCATCGGACCGCAGTGCAACGTGGAAAATCCAACATCAGTTATTCCATTTCGTTTGAGTGAAAGTACCAGCCAGTACTTCATATTACATAAATGCAAAGAATAAACAAAATTCTCTAGCCTCCGCGGAGAAATTGTACATAAAACACTCGTGTCGTAAACATCGACCTTACATTCAAACCGCAAAACGCTCGGCGACGAGCGTTCAAACTTGCAAAAAGGCAAACATTGCTTTTGTTCTGTTTTTTTAGGTGTTCCCGATATCGTTTTCTTTTGTGTTGCAACGAGTCGGAAAGTAGAAATGACGTTGAGAAAACGAAAATTGCAGTACTCAGATTACGTTTGAGCCGCGCAGGTGAAGTTACGTTGCCTTTTTAATTTAAACTCGCGATGCAGTTTTTCCAGTCAACCGGATTCCGACAAACAATGCGATTCGTCAAATAGGACGAAGATAAGTGTTTTCGAAGCGTCCGAATCCCTATCTTCCAAAGATCGCAACTCCAAATCACTAAATCATCCAGCTGCACAAACAAACCTCCGATTTCAATTAACTTTTCCAATTGCAGATAAAGATAGGAGCAAACCACCGGAAGCATCGCCGGCATAGCAAATCCCGCATCAGTCTGACCCTAGTAAAATTTGGGATTTTGCTGAGATCAGGGCCTGATCAGGATGCCATATCACCTGATCAGAAACTCATCAGGCATCCATATTAGGTCCTGATTACCGATGTAACGGTTGGAATTGATGTGGGCATGATGAGGAATCCTCAACTGACTCATATTGTACCGAAAAAAATATAATGACTAAGACGAGAATTGAACCGTCGATGCTCAGTTTGTAGTCTGCCTGAGTTGTCCCCGAGCAATTGGAACATTACATGTATGAGTGAATGTGATATGAATATCATACTACCAGGTTATGATGTGGCTTGCCTAATCATAACCTGATGAGGCCCTAATCATGTTAGTCTCATCCAATGATGTGGCATTCTAACCATATCCTGATAAGGCCATGAACAGGTTGCCATATCATAACCACATCAAAATTGCCTGGTTAGGACCTAATTAGTTTTCCTGATGAGGCACTGCCACTGAAGAGGCATCAGGACCTCACCGATTTCAACCGTTTCATTTGACTCAATGCCTTGGAATACCTCATAAGGGTTTTGATCAGGAATCCTTTGATAATGTTTGCCACATCAATTCCTGATAAGGCCCACACGTCTGAAGTGGCATGCCACATTATATTTTCTACTAGGGGATTTAAACCCTCGCGACACGTTGCGTTGAACAGTAATCCGCGGCAAAAATTAGCAAACAATTCGTACGACGCCGTCACTCGCGTAACAAACTGACGTCGGTTTTCCCTCCTCTGTTGCATGCTTTGCCTGTCGTGCCGTCTCTTGCGAATTACGGTTCTCTGATATTCGAGTTTGTCGCGCGCGGTACACACACTCCGCTGCGCATAACTCATCAGAAACATTTTGCCCGGCAGAAGGCGCAGGCGCCGAAAAATTCGGCGTCACATTAAAAGCCAAGGCAGAGCGAGCGAAATCCGGCGCGGTGCATTTTCTTTTTCCTTTCCGTATTTTCGCGGTCAACGTGGCATCGCGTCATCACGCCGGGCCGAATTCCCATTCACGAGCGGTGGATCTTTTGTCGCCTCGGCTTTTTCACCGCGACCACAAACAATCGAGACCGAAAACGCTTTTCAATGCCGAACAATAAAACAATCGCGGGCATCCGTTTCTTTTTGGCTGAAACATCTGGAGCCATTTTGCCGGCGGATATAGATTTATGGAAACCCTCAATTTGCCGACAAATAGTCGGCCATTTTTGCCCGCTCCTATTGTCGCCAGGTTAAATAGGCTTATTCAATTAAGACTGCGCAGGTCCGATCAAAGAAAAGGTCCAAAGAATGGCCATTTTATGAATTAACGCCCATTATTCCGCGCGAAAAAGTCATTAACGTATATGGAAAACACAAGTGGAACGTCGCGCGTATTACACGACGCGAATTTACGAGCGCCGGTATAAATAAAAGTAAATGGAAATGTTCGACACAGGCCATTCGCGTTGTGGCGCGATTGAATTTGTTTTCACTCAAGTTTACATTTTAATCGGGTTCCGCGAGGAGCGATTCTCTTTCGCCGATCGCGTGAGTTATTTAAACCCAAACTCGACGATTAACACGTCGTAATAATTGAAGCTCGCGAGCTGATAAAAAATTAGCTGCGATGACATCGCGAGTTATCCCAGGTGAACATTGTTAGGATAACGCCGCTCGAAGTGCCAGCCGTAATTATTCGCAGCTATTCGGTGTATCCGCTCGCTTGCATGCGCAGAACGAATGCGCGATCGTTGGCACCAGTTTTGCTGGGTTAACACATTTTGGGTGCGGATTTAAAGGACGATTCCATTTCTTCGCAAAAATGATATGAAGTCGACGTTTCTTAAAGCTTTCTCAATATGAGCTTTTTCGCGAATTCTCTTGCAGATCGGAGAGAAACTGGAAAAAAGAAAAATAGGGACGAAAAAAGTGAAAGCCACACGATCCTATAAAGTAGTAAAGAGCAGGCTGTGGGATGAAAGCTTTCAACGTGTCTCGCTCGATGTGAATCTCGCATGCTCGGAACGGGCAACGACAAGTTAAAAGGGGCTCGCAATCAAGCAAAACGTAATTATTCCTCCAGTATTCAGTGAGGACGAAACGAGAAAACGACTTTACGAGATCGGTATTTCATCGAAAGTTTCCAATTTTTTCCTCGTACATTTGGATTGAATATCCCGGTAACGTCCAAATGTAATTTCAACGACAAATGGTTACCAAAACACGTTCTTCATTTGTTGCTCAATATCAGGTTGCGATGCAATTGTTCATGTTTACATTAATTGCCGTAATAACTCGTAACCCGCGCAACTTTTTATTAACCCTAACTTTGTTGTATGAATTGCTGGGGTGAACGAAAATCAATCAACTTTGGATCGCTGGTAAAATTCTGAATGTTTGTTTACATGTGCCAGGTTCATTGTTTCCTTCACTCGTCTATTGAAAAACTACAATAAATGGTTTTCCCGTGCGACGTGTTCCTTTCGGAACTTTTGTTCCTTTTTATCAGCAGCTACGTCATACGCTGTATTTTTCTGAAGACCTGTCGGATAATATATCCGCATAGGTGACACGCTTTTGTATTTGACGATGATATAAAATGAAAAAAAGAGAATGAATGGCGTCGTGTCACTAATAAGAGTAGAAACATCGAAAACACTTTCAGGTTAACGTGTCGAAATTATGGCCGACGGGCTTGTTTTCACGTTGTCGTGTGAATGTCTTTTGCAAAGTATAGTGTTTAAAGCTGGATCGGTCTGACAAATTTTCCTGAGGTGGAACGCGTTTAAATTTTAAATAAATGAGACATTCGGTGTTCTAAGGCAACGCTATATAAAAATCATTACTTAACTAAAATAACATGAAAATTAAAACTTTCTGTGATTTTAAATGTGATAATAAATTATTCTAATTAGAAGTATATTTACAACTATTATATTTACATTTTGCAATAGAACATGATATTTAATTTAGATGTTTATAGTAAATTCTTGATTTGAGTTTGTAGTAAATTCAGATAAAATCTTTAACACTCTTGCTTAACGTGAAATCTAACATAAATTACGGATCGCAAAATTAGTATACGCGAAAAGATCGACAGCGAAAATGTCATTTTGCTGGCGTTGTGACAACAGTGACTGTCGACGTTATTTAACGAATTGCTAATCGTGCGTGAATAACTTAATTAAATCATAACTGAAATAGCATCTATGAAACGTGGCGCAACCATATTGCGAGAAAATCTGTTGCTTCGCACGAGGTGCGGCAGAAATTTGTATACATTTAATTTGGCACCATACGCCATTCGTCAAAAGGAATAGTGTTTAATTAATATCGACGTATCGCTCGATATTTACTATCTCGTATCTGTCACAGTATGAAAGGTCCGATATACGTCAGGAAAAATGCATTCAGTCATGAGCAGTTTTTGTTCTCTCTTTACACGAAACGAGAAAGGGAATGGTGATTTGCATGAAGTTTCTACGTTTATAATTAGAAATGGTAATCACATTTTTTAACGCGCTTCTTGCTAACAACCTGCGAAATAACAGTTGTATTTAACTTTAAATACAATTCCCGAACTCTTAGCGAAATAATTGTGCATTGGAGATTTTATAACAGATAGTTAAAAAGTTTCAGCAAGACGAGGTAAAAATGAATTAGTTTTATATTCATTGACTGAACTGGAAGAACTGTTACGCGACGTAGTGCATTTTTCGAATAGAATTTGAAGAAATACTGTTATATTTCTGCGACATATTTATTTACATTGAAAAGAATTAAAACTGCGAACGAAACAGTTGTAAAGTAAATTTTAATCTAAACAAAGAACTGAATAGTATGGATTTAAAATAGTGGCAACATTTCTCTTATTGCATATTAGTTTAAAAAACTGCATACTTAATTTTGAATGTCTTTTCTAAGTCTAGGAAAATTTGTATATCATTGTCTATGTTAAATTATACTTGAAACTACTTCTCGTTGTAAGAAAACAACACTTATTATGCTGTGAAATAGTACATAATTAGATAGCATTAAACAATCAAAAACGAGTAATCGAGGTGAAAGCTGCAATTGCATTATACATTATAAATTTGACTAATTAATGAGATTCGTGAAAAAAATCTGAATAACTTTAAATATTGATATTTCTGGTTATGTTTTTAATTTATGTGAATGCAAAAACAAATTCAATTGCGAAGCTCCCGAGAGAGAATAAGAAAAGAGAAAGTTCATTGAATTTCTAATTGTGGCGCGTTAACTGAAGTTGAGTAGTAATACACGTATAAAGTCAGCCGTTGCAGTACTCGGACTACAAAACTCGCATACGATAATGCATAATGAAATCTATTTTTATCGGTTATAACCCTGTTGAGTAATTATAAGCACAAAATAAAATGTTATCATAAGCATTCAATTTGAATTATTATGAAACGTTATTGATTATCTAAAGTGAATCATTTCCATACTGCTCCACACGCGATTTTAACAACCTCATCCTACTTTACGGAGAGATTCCGTAATACGAATGATCGGTTATGTACTCATTTCTCGTAGTTAATGTCGTAATAGCAATATTCATTTGAGCTCTGTTTGTGGCGATTAAGATGGATTAATAATTGATTACGAAATCAATATTGCGTTATTTGAATATACATGTAGATTCTGAGATGCTAAAATTAAGTCCTGGGGATCTGCAAATGGCGTTAAATGTAGCGATGTATTAAAAGATAATTTTTAATTTAACTTTATAAAATAACTATTTTTCGGTATCATAAATAATCAAGTTATTTGAGTATTTAAATACTCAAATATTTAAGGTATTTAAAGATTTAAATAAAATTTTCTATTGGGATCTGACATGGGGGCGTGGCCTAACGAAATGGCGTCGACAAGTATAGAAATTTGAATTTTTTTTGCAAA
>JABFPB010007337.1:0-11115 GCA_022817645.1 Ceratoteleas bidentatus | reverse complement strand
ACATATTACTTATTTAAAAAAAGTAGATTTGATGTTTTCATTTTTTCCCGTGCAGAGTCTTCCAAGAATTCCTACCGGGGAACCAATATCAGACATTTTCAGACTGTCTAATATTAGTTTTCCGTTAGGGATTCCTAGGAATCTCTGAAAATGTTTGAAAATGTCTGAAATACTATGAAAAAGTCGGAAAATGTCTGACATTGGTTTCCTGGTAGGAATTCTTGGAAAACTCTGAAAATATCTCATAATTGAGACTGTCAGACTTTTTCAGACTATTTTTTTAAACATTGTCAGTAATTTTCAAGGTTTTGTCAGAGGTTTTCGGAGATTTATTTCCCCAAGGAATTTTTGGAAGATGATATCAAACTGAAGCAACGTGGGAGGTGAGATATGTTGAGGTACTATATTTCGTTTTTAACTATTATTGCTGGTTTTTTTTGGTTTAGTTTATCGGAATAGTTACAGTGAATGTTGATGGAGTGATTATTAGCTGAATGGTAGTAATTACTTAATGATTGGCAATAGAAAGTTTTCCTTAATGGTACTTATAGCCACGTAGATGGTGGCACTAACAGGCTAATAGGAAATAATAATTATACAGCATGATTGAGCATCAAAAATGTATCTCACGTAGTTAACATTATTACTTAATGGTGCTTGTCAGAATAGCTAGAAGTCAGGTGAAACTTACTAAAATTATGGTCATCGTAATCATTTTTTGAGCTACCATTTCGGAATAGTAATTTCATGATACTGGTTCTAATTATAAAATAATTACAGTGAAAAATGGTAAATATGATGAAAATATTTCCAATCCAGATGGCGTGTCGAAGTATGTCAGATTCCAGTTCAAATGTTACGATAAATTCCGGGTGGCCAGTTTGATCGAGAAAAGAGGGACAGATTTATATGAACTGTATACATCTGTCGCTGTTTTCCCGGTCAAACTGGCCACCCTGTAAATAAAATGCTCATTAATGAACTTTTGACCGGAAGACAAATGAAAAGTTCATTACCGAAACATAAATCAAAACCCATCCAAAATAACGTTACCAATTCTCTAATTTGTCCATTTATAAACATTGCAAACTCCTCTAAAAAATCCATAAATTTTACTTTGTAACATTTTCAGTTTTCGTTACAACGACCCCGGCTGACATATTGCACGAGAAAGTTCGTTGCTAATTAGCACGGGTAACAACGAGGGGATTATTTATCGCAATTAATAACCGACGCCCGATGCATTGTGATCGAAGAAAGGCCGCATATTAATTTCAGCTTATAAAACTCCTCTTCGACGTTACATTATTGTTCGGCGGCAGAGCTGCACGTTGAATTATACGCTTCTGAAATATGCAGTTTCAGTTACGTTGCGCGATGCGCTGTGAACAGCCGAGCCAAACAAAAGCAAATAAATGGTAATACATTATTACCGCACGACCGATCGATCATGATATTTATTAATTCTTTATCGAACCAGTGACGTCTTATTTTATGGGCTTCTTTTATTGTTTATGGCGTCAATTCAATGAATTTCAGAATCTTGTACTGAAAAATATTTAATAGAAAATGTAACAGCTAGTATTTCGATAAATCATTTTTGAAAATTAAATTTTGTTTTGATTCGAAAAATGAAATGTGGAAGTTATTTAGATTTGAAAGAAAAAAAAGTGATTGCAAACTGATGAAATTGGTTTTTGCGGTATGTTTAAAAATGTTCCACGTCATCGATCACTTTAATTTCAGTTAACTGAATTAAAGGGATTTGCAACCCGAAATTACCAAAATTGGAAAAACATTGGAAACAAATTATATTACATGTTTTTAATCTTTGAACAGTCCTCTTTTAAGTGACGTAAATTGAAATGTCAAAAATCCACTTGAAACCCTTACAAATGTAGGACAAATGTAAGATGCGGTGTTGATGACTAAAATGTTTTCAAAATAAATCTGTAAATCCATTAATCCCCCCTTTTTATTTTTCAAGTTTTCTATGCTTCGAAATGCTCCTGAGTTCAATTTTCATGCGATTTTGAACAAATCTTGCAAATAATATTTTGCACTCTTAAAAATATCAAAACGTATCATACTGTCACAACAAGATTCATACTGTCACAGAAAGATTCAGGCTGTGAGAGAATGAAATCTGGTTGTCAGAAACAGTATCATGCTCTGACAGTATGAATATTTCTGTGACAGTATGAAACTTCTAAGAGTGTGATATATTGTTTTTTGTTTTTAAATAAGAGTTAATAGCAATATACGTTAATAGCAATATATGTACAAAATACCAAGAATCGATCAATTTTTGTCGGTCTGTTGTCAAATCCCGTTAAATATTTCATATGTCATAACTTTAAAACATAAAGTTCCTAAAAATTCTGCCTGCAAAATGTGCTGAAAGGAAAATAAAATAGACTCCAAGGAACATTTTGAAAAAGGTATTTTTTTTCAAGATATTTTTAATAAATAAATATGTTTCTTCAAATAATTCCTGTATTTTTTAAATTTAGCTGTTATCTATTCGTGCAGATTTATTCAACAAAAAGTTATAGTAATCGATTAAATATCAGCGATTTTAACAATTTGGATTGATATTTCCTTAATTGGGTTTAGTGAAATTAATCGATTGACCGAACCTGAAGAATTATGCCACTTTTTTTTGTAAATGAATCGCGTTAACGTCGCGGGCTGAATTCTAACGGAATCGAGATTTTAAAAGATTCGACTTCTTGTTAACGGACGTTTAAAACGTCGATTAAACTCTTGTTACAGAAAATGGCCAATGTTCGTGTAATGTTTTCACTTTACTGATACGCTAACCAAAATCCGAACAATCATACGTGAAATAACTTCTATGCATTTCCGTCAATTTCGAAATATACGATATCGCGTGGTTGCCATTACGCCAAGTGAACATGGGAGTTTTTTATATGCAAAAAGTTGTTTTTGCATATAAGTGAAATAAATGGCATATTATGATTTTACACTAATTTATTATTATAAAATCTTATAAAATATTATTATAAAATTATTATTTTGTTAACAACATTACTATTTACAATATTGTCATTATCATCGTAATTTTGTGTATTAAGTATTTTAAACAGCTAAACAATTAAAATTGAAAATGAATTACGGTAAAATTACTCCGAATAAACATTTTCATCGTACTCTCTAAATTTCATTAGGTGAATATTTACATATTCTAAGTGAAAACTCCTGCACTTAAAAAAAGTGCAAATGCACTTCTTAAAAAGTGATCGCTAATTTTAAGTGCATAAACATTTATTTTAATAATTTAACAAATTTTAATCAATTTCAATAATTCTTAAAAAAATCTATCTTATCATTTTGACGATATTGAAGTTTTCAAATACATTTATTATTTTTATTCATCGTATAATTTTATGTTCATGCTTTAAAGTTTGAAAATGTTATAATCTTTTTATTTCAAAAGATATTCAGACATCTGCGAACTTTCCATTCAGTTCGGCCAGTTTCAGACATTCCACTTTTACAAGGAAAACTCGACGTAAATAAACAGTGCACAATTGCTCAATGATTATAAGGTACATATCAATCCGGTTTTATTTGACACCCGATCGTGTTCTTTTCGTTGCAGTCGTGGAGCAAAAACGTCACTGTAATCAAAGAATTTGAAGCGTCCTATCAGTAGAAAACTTGATGTTTTGCGAAATTGCATTCCACTTTGGAGCTAAGACTGAATCAGTTCGCTTTTAACAATACTTGTTGTGAAAATAATATGGCAACAGTATTTTAAAAACAGTCATGCCTTTTTAAATTTAGATGAAGTCAAAGCCTCTTACTGTCATTCGAGGTAATTCGTCGCATTTGGATTACGAAGTGGTTAAAATGGAAATAGCATATAGAAGTATTAAAATTTTAAACGCATATAAAAGCAGAGTATTATGGCAGTACTTTCAGAGTCCAACATTTATATGACTGATTTGGCGGTTGTCAAAATGGAAGCTTCCATCAGTTTTTAACGAAATTCCTAGATTTCCGAGAATTACTTAAAATTCCCTCGAGCATTCTTGGAAGCTTCAAGGAATTTCTTTGAAAAGGAATTTCGAGAATTTTCTTTGAAAATTCTCGGGATCCCGTAAAGAATTTTTAGAAGTTTCAAAGAATATCATCGAAAATTCTCGGAATTCCTTGAGGCAATACTTGGAAGCTTCCAGGAATTTCGTCCATAATTCTAGGAATTTCCTCGAAAATCCCTGAAACTCTTCAGGAATTTCGTCGACAGTTCTTCTAGAGGACATTATTGAAAGTACGGGATTTTACTACTTTTTGGGCGCAGTGAAATAACAGTGAAATTTTGGTTCCGTCAGACATATTTGGAAAGTAGAAGGTTCAAATATACCAAATATTGTACATTCGAAAGTTACCAAAAAAAATTAAATTATTGTTCAGAAAACAATTTTTAATACCTTTTTTGCTGATTTGATTAATCTTTTATATGCACCACTTTAGCGTTACTAATTACCTCAACTCGTTATGACGATTGACGTTTTATAAGGTTGAAAGAAAAGTAATATTTAATTTATTTTCCTAATTGTAATCTCGTTTTGCCATTTCGCAATTTGATATGTACTGCAATGCGAAATAATTAATCGATGATGACGGCGTTGTGTTGGAAACGCGTGTTGAGCAATCTTTCAGTTCCATTTGTAAAGTTAAAAGGCTACGTCGAGTTTGTCCTATTGTACTGACAAGAAGTAATGTCGAGTTAATAAGGAAACATTATCAGCATGCCATGCCATTGTGTTTCAGCAGTCGCAGTAAAATGACTCGCCATGCACGATAAAGAAAAGCTTTTATCTCCTACTGCGAATTTGATTCTTGACTTTTCAATGTTTTCGTCTGTTCATAACAAATTTGCATTTCGTTTTAAGCAGTTTTGCCTTACCTTCTACTGTCGAATAAGAAATTATTTTTACTGGAAGTTTGAGAGTTTGAATATAAGAGAAAAATTGTGCGATGAAATATTGAACAAATATTTTGGCAGTATTTCAGAGCTTTAAGCAAGCAGTACACTTTTTACTATTCAACGTCAGATTCATTCAAACAATTCCTGACTTGTTTTCATGCAGTTTTATTTTTATATAGAATACATCGTCGAAAATGTTTTGATATATATCAACGAATGTTTTGATATGTGACTAAAATTTGATCAATGATACAAACAGTGCTATATGAAACTGTATTTTTATTATATTGTTTTTATCTTTACTTTTCATTTTATATGTAATTTTTTGCTCAAAAACTCACCGATAAATTTCATTTAACTATCATTTTCTAAAATAATTTTTAACACGTTAAATGTGTTTATTAGATAAGTTAAAATGCATGAGAAAATGCTCCTAATCTAAGATATTTTTGCAGTAAGAATATTTAAAATTACCGTAAATCGAATTTCTGACACGAAACTGAAAACGTTTTAGCAAATATTGCAGTAATATTACTTAAAAATTGCTGAATGTTTTCTTTTTTTCAGATATACAAAATAATTCAAAATGAAAAAAAAGTATTGGGATATCTACCTTAGTTGGATTAGAACATCTTCTGAATACTTGAATGAAATCTCCAACGAGTAATTTATTTCATATTGACACATATTCGATCATTAAATTCAGAATCCGTCTCCGTCCATTTTGATGTGATAGTTAAAATTTTAGCCTAATTATTAGACTCTAATATCATATCATTATTTATTCAGAAATAATTTATTCAGAACAGCGGACATGATAAATTAGCTGAATAATTATTTTTAATATTTTAGAACGGAATTTAAAAAATTGATTCTTTTCTCGTTAATATTACATTGCAAAATGTTTGCAAACTTTCTAGACGAAATGATCGCAAATCTGACTTGGAAAAGTTACTCACTGTTACAGCTGTTAATTCTCTTTAAATAAATTTCCCTTCGCAATTCACAGTCAATCTGTAACGTTTATCTTCCGCAAATGATCTGTTACATTTATTTTCACGTGCTTTACAATTTTTATTACAAAAATGTACAAAGTAAATTAAATTTAGCCAGTTACATCTAAAAGTTTATTTCAACTGAACCCAGTGTATTTTTCGAACATTCAACATATATTTAAACAACATATATTTAAAGCAGTTGTTCAAAATAATTATTATAATTATTGAAATTAAACAACTATTTATTGAAATTAAACAACTGCACATAATGTTTTCAAAATTAGTTTTAAATTAAATTCAAAAAACACATTTAAGATGCATTTTTTGTTAAATTCCTAATGCTACGAATCCCTCATTTTAAGGAACTTCACGCGAAAGTTTTTTTTTCACCAAAAATTTACAGTCTAAGTATTTCATTGCTACAGACTTTATACGTAATGAAAAATTAGACAATAAAGGCACTGAAACACTTCGCTCAAGACAAAATTTCTTGATCTCGATATTTTTCATACATAATGTTCTTAATGTTTCAAACGCTTCCAAAATGTTTTAATACATCATTTTCAACAGGGTTAAAAACGAAACAGCCAGCAGCGCAAAACCGTCGCTCCCCAACACTTTCCGCGCAAAAAAACCCTCAAGCTCCACTGGCTCGAAAACAATTAAGCAATTCGTTCAGGCATAAATAATGAAAAAAACGTTGTACCTTAAACACCCGCGGGAGCGTTTAATCGGAACAAGCGCTCGTTAAAGCGCCACCATATTTATTCATATTCGTCGTCGTGTTACGCCGCGTCCGATGAATAATTCCCGGCGCCGCGATTTCGGCCCGGACACGCTCATAATGCGATCCCGCGGATAATCGGGCGCCGAATCACGACCGAGGCTGTAATTAAACGCCAGCGCGGCCTGATAATCGAGCGAAAATATTTCCCCGCGGGGCAAAACAAACTTTGGCCGGCGCGGGTAAACACTTGGCGTGACCGACGAGACGGAAAAATGGCTTTGCCATCCCGGACGACCCGCCTTTTTCAAGCTCAGTTAAGCAAACTTCGACACGGAGACGACCAAGTGCAAAATTATCAAAAAAATTATATTCACCACGACTTGATCGATTGCTGATGGAACCAAAAAGTAAGTTCGTTTTTTTTGTATATAGTTTTCATTCAAAAAAGTTGGAAATGGTTTGAAAATGTTTGAATATTTAATGAAAAAAAGTTTAGAGAAAAAATTGAAGATACCATATTGGAAATAAGTTCATTTATTTATGCACCAAAGTAAATTTGTCAATAAATAAAATCCGACATTAAAAGGTACTACATGTGCATAAAATAAACGCATTTTCAGCAATAAATAATATTTGTCAATATGTTTAAACCTGTAATAAAATGAATTAAAAATGAATTAAATAATTTGATAAACAAATATTAGTTTGAACCTTTCTTGAACCTTTGAATACATTCAAAAGTTTTTATTAATTGAATACTAGAATGAAAAGAAACTTTTATGGCAATATAAAAGTTACAATTAAATTCATACTCGAGTACAAATCCTATTAAGAGCACAATTTATGTTGTTTCGTAAAGTTTGAACGAATTTAGTTGAATAAATTAAAATCAACTGAAGTTACTGTTTCATGTTGCGTGGAATTTGTAGAATGTTTAATAGATAACGTTTAGGGAATAATTTGGAATTAATTAGAAATTAGAATTAGTTTGGATATCGCATAATTTTTTTCATATTTACTTTTATTCGAACTATTCTCATAATGTGATGAAAATACTTTTTTCCGAATTACGTTCTCACGATCAACCTAATCCTGCTAGAGAATAACATTGTTCTCCATGTTTATGTTTCCAAAGTATGCACAATAAACTTCTGACATTTTTTGATAGTAAATTAGGCTTAAAAGTTTGGAATTATGTATTTTCTTCAAACAAAAATGCTGTTTCCGATAAGCTGTTCGATAAGATTATCGAAATTTCAACTTTGACTTTTTACGGAAAGTGTAATGATGCAGTAACTTTGAGTGCAAGTAAAACTTAGTTAACAGCTAAATTATTTAGGTAAACCAATGTTGTAAATATTTAATTTCCCTCAAACAACATTTACAATTTTGGAATAAAACTAGATTAAATTAAATTAAAAAAAAATAAAAAAAAATTAAATTAACTTTTTGACGATGGTCAAAAAGTTAATTTACAAAAAGTCATCTAGATAACTTAAATGAATTGAATTTTATCAATCATAACTCCACGATATAAACATGTAATTCGTACATGTGTAACCGACTGAAGTATATTTTTCGTCATCTTTAAAACCCGAGCGCCTATTTTAATCGGAACATTGATTTATTGTAACGGCATTTATTAAAATTCAACTAAACGTTTAAGTTGCGAAACTAATTCAATTCGACTAAAGTCGTTTAGTTAAGCGAATCTGAAGTTTGTTCGAGTTCGACTGTATTTTTCAACAACCTCAACTAGGATTTACTAATTCCAACGAAACGTTTTCCGCGTTGTAAGTAATCTGTGAAAGGATATAAGCTGAACTGAACGGTTAATTGAAAATTATTGTAATTGGAAAAAATACATGCTCGGAATATGTTGACGTAGCTCGCTCGAGCTAATAGGTAATTACGATTATGCATTATTCAATGCCTCGTCAATAGAATAACTTTGAAATTGCCTTTGAGTGAAAATTTGTTCCAAGTAATTTGACTAACGAGAATTTTGATAAAATATTGATTATCACGAAACTACCGTTTAGATCATTTTTCATCAATTTTGGTTGTAAACTAGTAGTGATTAGATCAAATCACGTTAAAAATTATCAGATATTGATAAACAATTTTTCAACCCAAACAAAATTGAAAATGGTACCATTTCCAATAATATTTGATCACTTTCCGCAGATTACCACGCGTAACTAACATGATATGTTCGCACATTGATTTGTTTAACTGATCGAAAACTAAACTAAAAACTGCTTTATTTAGCTGAAAGACATGAAAAGTTAATCGAAACGCACAATGTACACACTGCATATTTTGTAAATTTCTCCAAGGGTTATCTCGTTTATGAATAAAGTAAATTTTTTACGATATGGTTAAATAAATAAATTTCGATATGATCAAATCACAATCAGTTCAAGGGTAAACATGATGGAAACTTGATTGAAAATGGTATCATTTTCAGATTGATTAATTTTTAGTTAATATTTCACAAAACTTTTTTCTGTTAAAAACTGATATTTTGGAAACTCACTCACTATCAATCATTATCAGAAAAAAGTCATCTCATATACTCAAATGGATGATTAATTCATTTTTATTACCCTGATTGAATGTGAACGTATATATAAAAAATACGATATAGATATCATATAATTAGATTTGCAGCATCGCACAGAGACACGTATGAAAATTGTTATACAGATTTAAGAAAGCGTCGTTTCTGCAAATTAAACCCTGAAATTGGGTTTAATTTTCAAAGCGGAAAAAATTTAAATTGTCCGTGTAATTCGAAATAATTTTAAATTGTCCGATGAATATTTTATGTAAATATGGTGAGAATATTTCAAGAGAATATCTCCGTTACACAATCTGAAAAATCTCAAAGTTAATACTGTTAAGAGTTTTTCGGATGTTCAGTATTATAGAGAAGTCCAGAAAATATCGATTGTTCAAAAATAAATGTCTTGAATAAAGTTTAAATTTTACATATTTTAATCAACTACTTTCAAATTAGCAACAAAACTGCAAGTGACATTGAGCAAACTGAGTTATTCATTTTAGATTTCTATAAAGCATATGGACATTTATTGAACTGATCAATAGAATAAGATACATCTGTTGTAAACAGTGAATATTCCAAAATATCTCATAATGTTACCGTAACAATACGTAATTAACATTTTTAACATTGTCTCAATAATTACGAACATGTGTATAATAAATCTTATTAAAATGTATGTATAATGTAAATCTCATTAAAAAATGTTTCTACTGAGTTTTCATACCAACATATACAAGTTTAATATGTAATATTCATAAGAGAATATCATTATACATTTTCGTTTCAGTATCGTTTTTGTTTTAGCACATTTAAAATTAGATACAATGCTTTGTTTAGATAATTACTGGGTTTCTTTACTCAAAGGAAATTTTCGGAAAAAGAGAGATTTAAAATTTTTGTACACATCTTTTGTACATATATTTTGTGGAGTCAAAAACTCAATATACAACGTTATACTTTCGTATTCTTGATGAAAAAGTTAGTAAAAACTTTCTCTTGTATATATTTGCACGATCGAAATTTGTCGAGTTATTGCGCGCCAAAGTTGACATTTTCAAAATAGAAATTGCGCGAGTTATTTTAAATTGATTGTGTATTAACAATCACTTCATAAACATTTTTCGAAAATGTTTCAAAATAATTGTTTAATGTACATTGCGATCGAAATGTCACATTAATATTTAATTCATTAAATAAATAAATAAACGCAGAGCAACCTAAACGTATTTCCCTGCAACACTCCTACATAATCCCTCTACAGTTCCGCTCCCCCAAAAACACCACCCCATCCACCTTCCACTCACATAAAATAATTAAAACTTAACCACCGCCGACACTTCACCTTAAAATAAACCAGTTTACCTTTTTCCTCGCTTTCACCTGATAATCAATAATGAAGCTTTCGCACTCTTCGGCTTATTTCCATCCCATCCTCACCACCAATGATCACCACAGCCAAACCTCTCATCAATTCCACTCCCCGATTCACTCGCCAAAACTAGCCCGAAACTCTTCTTCCCTCACCCCTTCCGGCACCTCCTCTTTTCACAGCGCACCACTCTTCTTTTTCCACCTCACATCCACCTCACTCCTGAACCTTTGGCCAAACCTTTTTTGTTTTATTGAATTCGAGAAAAAAATCGCACCTCCGACGAGCCCGAAAGCACCAGGGCCGATCGCAAGGGATCGCAGCCAATCGATGCGCCGTTCTCCGCCGAATCAGGCAGCGCGACTGAGCGGCGGAGGAACTGAGGAGCCGAGTGGGAGTCGGTCTCGCGCGCCGCGGAGAGTTGGCGGAGAGACGGCCGGAGCGCTCGTGCCACAGGTGTCGAGAGCTGGCTGCCCCCGGCTGGGCCGCGGCTCG
>JABFPB010007336.1:0-11116 GCA_022817645.1 Ceratoteleas bidentatus | reverse complement strand
CCCCCCCCCCCCCCCCCCCCCCCCCCCCCCCCCCCCCCCCCCCCCCCCCCCCCCCCCCCCCCCCCCCCCCCCCCCCCGAAAGCGAAAACAAAAGCGTCGACAATTCATCCGTTCCCGTATTTTTTTGCACCCGGATATTCATTCGTTTACGAAAATTGATTATAAAAAAAGAGCGAATGGGTTAACACTAGAAGGACAGGAAAATGCTACCTGACGAAAAGGACGGATGGGTCATTTTGACTCAAAGATGATTGGGGTAAATATAAAGATAAAATGTGCTGAGTTTGAATGTGCATGATATATTTATGGATTTAACATTATTTAAATAGTGATTATAATTTTTGTTACAAATAATTTATTAAAAAAAAAGGCAAATTTCATCTTCGATTCATGTACAAACGTTTTTGTAGTTTGATATATCTGCGATGAAATTACACAATAATCAGTAAAATAATTGTTTCTTTAAATATTTGAATTTTATTATAAACAATTCAGTTCAGAATGATCTGATCTTTTTTCTGTCTGATGTATGTCTGTCCTGATCTGATGTATTTCTGTCCATCTATTATTTATTTTTTGTTTTTTTTCATAAACTTTAGGTTCTAATTAGAAATATTTGTTATTAATAAACAGTTATAAACATAAATTATAACTTTTTTATTACTAAACATTTTTTCAACAAAATTTGGAAACAGAGGTAAAAAATAATGCGATTTCAGGTGATAACATTTTTATTTTGGCTCAAAATGACCCATCCGTCCTTCTAGTGTTAAGGGGGAGGGATGGAGGGGGGGTTTTGCTCTAAGAACCAGCAAAAAAAACGACTCATTGTTTGTGTTAGCTTTGTCTTGGGTTAGGCTATGGGTAGGTATGAAACATACCAGCTCGACGGTGTAGAGCATCTCGCGCTGCTTGGTGAGCTCCTGCATGTACATCTGCGGCACAAAACACATCCAGTCCACCAGTGCTCAAACCACCCTTATACTCAAGTTCTCGTCACGTTTTTTTTTTTTTTTTCTTTCAATTACGTTCTACGTTTCATCGTCACGTCATTATCATCTCTCTTTCGCTTTAATCGTCGCTTTTCTTTTTCGTGTACACACGTGGCAAACACTAAGGCAAATCAATAGTTGCTCAAAGACAGAGAGACCGGGGAAAAAAAGGAGAAAAAAGTAAAAAAAAGTCAAGGAAGTCGAAAACGAGAGAACACTGCAAGAAATAACTGTAAATCAGTTTCTTTTTTTACCGTAAAATTAAAATTTTACTTTAATTGAATAGTAACTTTAATTTGCTGAAAGCTGATTGGCTTAAGGATATTCATTCATGTGGGTATAACTTGTTGAATTAATATTTTAAATTGAAGGTTGTAACTTATGCTTAAAACATTTTTCACAAGATCAGAAATGCACATTTTTACTTCTTTGGCAACTTAATCACAAATCACTTTTATAATTAAGAGAAAATGAAATATAATTCGGCAGGTGGAATTTCCGAATGCCCAAAATTTAAGTGGAATTTCCACTTGCGGGATACCATTATTTTTTCGAGTGTATAATAGTTCTCCCAACAATAAAATAGCGATTCATCCACATTTTTTTCAGTGCAGAAAAATTTAATTTTACAGTAGAACCAGAAACCCAGTTTTCTCCAGTGAACAGGTGAGAGTGAGGAAATGAAGAGGCGCGGTTTTCGGAGGCGAAAAAAGGCCCCGGTCGAGTCGCGAACTCTCGTCCCAATGAATGGCAAAGCTGTACAGTAAGAGTCATTAATCGATAGCGACCTATAAAACATAATTCGATGAGAACGATTAATCACAGGCCGTGGAACGAAGCTCGAGGAAGTGAAGTGACTGACGGAGAGAGACAGAATGAGAGATGAGAGAGAGAGAGACAGTGAGAGTGAGACGGAGTTAAACAACGGTTACCTGGGCATGCGTCAATACAAAACAACATCCACGCCATCTTGCGAAAGAAATCAGTAACGAGTTGTCGTACGGAAAGTCAGAATAACGGAAGCAATGAATCAAACGTGAGGCTAACTACTTGGCTACGGCACACGAAGGTGTTCGAACGAAACGCTCGGGTTACGACGGTGCCCTTACCTGTTCTTTCAGCATCACGGCTTGCTGCCTCTTCAACTCGCGTTCCTGAAACAAATCATTTTGGATCAATCAGGATCATCGGGATTTAATCTAGAACGAAGTAGAATCTAAAGTAGATTTATAGTTCTGTCTAAATTTCCAAAAGTAAACATTCACTTATTGAAATTTGGAGAATTACTTTAGGATTTTAGGATATTTTATCAGAGTTTGTACAATTATCAAATTGTATCATAGTCATCTCACCTTCAATAAAATTAAGAAATAATTTATGTGTAACTTTGAAGCAATAAAAATCTTTTTTAAAGATTTAAAAAAGCATAAGAAATTTAAATTTTCCACTCCAAAACTCTGTTAATGCAGAAAATGTTAAAATCATTTAAACCAGGTTATGATGTAGATTTCAATTGTTAATTTTCAAATTATCACCATTTATAATTCCCAAAAAAGAAATTTGCCCATACTTATGTTTACTTATAAACATTTTTATCTGAAATCGTCTAATTGATTCAAGTGCTCGAGATGTTAACACAGCATTCATAAATAAATGTTTAAAGTTAAACCAGTGAAAGGGAAAGTGATACGAGCTATCATCGAATCGATAAAAAATAAAGCTCATTGTACCTGTTGCTTCCGTTGCTGCTCTTCCATTCGGATCTTCTCCACCTCTTCCTGTCGTTTCTTCCGCGCCTGCGTACATGCCACACACACGTCACTCACATTCGTTAGATTTGACTTACTATCGGTTAACCGGAACGTTATCAGCAAGTATCAACCGGAGTTCAGGAACTCCGCTAAGTTTTTTTACGTTATCATTGTCTCTGGCAAAAATTACTGGTTCACACTTGCTGTTTCCAGTATACTGCTCTAAGTAAGAGTTCACTTGATCATCAAAATTTTATGCGAGCTATTTAGTCAATCACATTTTGATATTCTATCTGATTTCATATCGTGTAATTTAAAAATTAGATTATCATCAAACCATATTTTAAATCGTGAAAACACGTTTGAAGATTCAGAATATTTTTGCCTAGAGCAATAATTTATATTCAGTTTATTGGCAAGTCTTTTAATGTACAAAAAGGTTTCAAAAAGTGGCTATCCAATGTCCAAACGTATTTTCGCGAATATCTAAATTCGACACATTCTAGTTTCCAGAAAGAGAATGAGATTTTGTAAAAACAAATACGTCTATCAATCATCATGCTGAAGATGCGCATCTACATAACCGAGCGCCATCTCGTCGTCTAAAGCGTACCGGCGCACCCCCTTTTTCTCGTCACCCCTCCAACCGCGAGGGGCGGAAAAAAGCGAGAGAACGACCAAGACAGAGAAACATCGAAAATAGATCCGATTCGGGGGAGGGGGTAAGGTCAAGGGGTCATGCATGAAGAACCAATTTCAAGGTCGGGGGAGGGGTCTAGATCAAGACCGTAAATCGATCTAACGAACCAACACCGAGAGAGACAGCTAGAGATTGTTTAAAGAACCATGGTGTAACGTAAATTTCAGTAGAAAAGCTTCGCAATAGGGAAACTGGAACTTGAACATTTAAAAAATTCCCGTATAACTGTTTCCTTTCAAAAACTGGTCCCAGTTTCCAAAAAAGCCGCATGCAGGTCCCAAGCCACTTAATAATATTGATAATGTCAACAGTACTGACAATAATAATAACATAACAACAATAACAATAACAGTAAACACTAAGATTGCGAATGATAACATAAACAATGCTTGGATCAAAAGGACACTAACAACAACAACAATAACGAGGTTTCGCCGGGGAAGCCCAGCGCCACCTAGGACACAACATACAACCTCGTCGCTACACAAGGGCATCCACGTGTGAGCATGTGTTGGCTGATATATATCTCTATCGATATATCATATATATGATGTGACATGCCGTGTGATTATACAGCTAGCTGTTATGTATATAGTGACAGGAGAAGCTAGGCACAGGATAGTATTGCGGCAGAATAATCGCACCTACGTCGCTCGTCTAGTGACTGTACGCCCGGTCCCGGTCTCGTCTCCCGATTCGAACGCCCGATTCCGTCCTCATCGCGACGATCGCGACGCCCTCTGTGTTTGTTTCTTTCAGGAAGTGGCGGCGGGGAGCGGGGCGCGGTCAGGGATGCGGGGTGGGGAGGGGGGCGGGACTTCCTGAAATAAACAATGCGCATGGAGGCTCCAGGTCACGTGCTCGTAGGCGAAAAAAGCGCGCTATTCATAAGTCATGCACTTATCAATTAATCTAGCACTGCGTCGCTTCTTCGGGTCTGTCGAGAGATCAGGACTGGCTGGTGACTGGGGATAATTTCGTTTTTTGGAGTCTCCGCTGGTTTGGGGAGATTCGAGGGTTGGAAGGGTTCCTATCCATTTGGTTTCGGGATCAGTGTCTGGGAAATAGCCACCAGCCAGTGGGGTCGAAGGTGGCGACCCCTTTATCGGGTAGTTGGACGGTTTCAAAGGATAGGTCCCCAGATTAACCCATCTGATTTAGGAGATTATAACAATGACCTCTAGATTTGAAATGTAAACCATCCCTCCCAAATCCTTTCTCCAATTCTTGAAGGGACGAAAGGGAGAAACCAGTCCAACTACCGTGGCGCCACTTGTGAGGTTGTCGCTGTCTGCCCACTCTCACGTAAACTCTCGGAGGTGAAACGGGAGGTCGGGATCGATGACGAATGATGAAGATGAAGCTCGCGGTATGCCATCGAGGTGACAGTGACTTTGGGTCAGTCTCTAATTGGTCTCGACGCAAAGACTAGGGATATAAGTTCGGTCAGGGGGACACTAGCGACATCTTACCTCCAGGAGGTGGTCCTGGCTGGCAGAGGGCAGCGCGTCGTGTTGGTTGGGTGTCGCGGGCGGCGACGCGAGCGCCCTCGGCGGCGTGCTGCGCAAGACCGGCGGCGCCACCGGCGCGGGCGCGGCCGAGGCCGGTGGCGCCACCGCCGCCGCGATGATCTTCTTCGCCGACTCGACGTCCAGCTCGGATTGCATCATGTCGCGGTTGCGCCAGCTCTCGGCGATGCTCTCGCGGTTCTTCCAGATGGTCGCGACGGTGCTGCTGGCCAGGCCGAGCTCGCGCGCCACGTCGCTCTTGCTCTTGCCGCGTTCGATCTCCTGGATGATCTTCATTTTCTGTTTGATCGTGAACGCGAGCCGCTTTCGACCCTGCATTCGTGCCAAGTAGCCGCAACGCGGCTACTGTCAGTCCACAGTGGGATACTATTTTTGCTCTGACTTTGCTTTTCTCTGCTTGTTTGCATTTTTTGTTCTTGTTTGTGCTTTGTTTTGTTCACGGTTTGTGGGGGTGTGTCCATGTCACTAGGTGTAAGTCTGGCCGGCTTGGTCGCCGGTCGAGGGGTGGGGAGGGTGAAGTGGAGTTAACGAGACAGATGGCGCTCGGGGGTTTATGTTGGGGAAGAGAGTTTGATTCTTGAAAAGTTTTAGTGGTAATGAAATTGATAAGGAACAAAAGTTTGTGTGTCTTTTACACAATTTTATTCAATTATAAATTTGGATCTGGTATTCATATATGGTATATGTGCAATTAATATTTCAATTATTTATTCTATTTCAACTGTTTAAACTTATGAAAACTTCAAACATTTTACAACCTTACTATAAACCCATTCATATATGGTTTCCTATAGAATTCTCACATCAGGGAAGTTTCTCTCTTTTCACATTCCTCTGCTCAGAGTATAAGTCGCATTTAGCAACAGTAAAGACCAATTAAAATAACGGGGACCAACCCACCCACCCGTCGACCAGCTGTCCCTGTGACAACAGCGATGCGTGATGTTCGGGAGTGTGTGTGCGAGTGTATAGCTGATGCGAGGCGGTGATGGCATGAATGATGATGAGTGTTGTTCGAGACGGAGTGGGGGGAGGGGGGTGGGACCGGGGAGGCGCTACAATCGGGTTTCGGTTACATTCACACTGTCGCACCCTTGAAAAGAAAACGAAAGGAAATTAAAACGGTCCCTGTCGCTTCGAACACAAAATCATTGTTACAGATTCGGGAAAGGATAGGTGGCGGGTCGGTCGGTGACCTCGACCCAGTTCAGAGAAGGTGGCGCTGGCTCCGCGGAGGTTCCAGGAGACATCCGGGATTCGGGGGGGGGGGGGTCAATTAGAGACATTCACTCATCCCAATTAACATGTTTTACAGGGGGAGGGGGAGTAGGGAATTCGAGGGTGACTGAAATTGGTCGGAGACGCCATTTTGGTCGGCAGATGGCGTCTGAGATGGCCGAATTGAGGGAAATGAAGTGGGGTGCGAACTGTCGATGAAGGAACGAGAGGACATGCTAGGTTCTCCTGTCACTATCGCTAGCGATCTCTGATAGGCGGGTTCATGTATGCTGCGAGAGAGTATCTTTGGATGAGTGGGGGAGGGGCAAAAAAAGGGGGTGTGGATCACGAGTCAAGAGAGTATATAATATATCCAGATGGTCAAAAAGAATGGCTAACTCGACGTTGATATATAAAAAGATGTCTGTATATACACATGTAGAATAAAATATATGGCACACACAAAAATCATGCGACACGCACGACAGGTGGATCAAAAGTATATATATTGATAATATATATATATATAAATAAGTGTGCAGATAGATATACATATATATAAGCATTCATGTTGGTGGGGTTGCAGTTATGTATATGTATATGTATATGCCACGTAGAATATATCCCAAACAGAAAGAGAAGAGATGTCGAATGAAACAATGAGGTTTGAGAGAAAAACCGAGTGGTTTGGACGGCATCAACTCACCTCGAGCAACTGCTGGTTGCGGATCTCGCGTTCACGACGCACCGCCTCCTGGCGCTCCGACTTTTCATGTTCCTTCATCAGTCTGAAATTCGAAAAGGGATGTCGTAAGGTCATTTAATGTGGCGATCTTAATTTAATAACAAACATTTATTAAATTAAGACTTTAGGTACTTTTTAAGAGATTAGGTATTTGGAAGAGATTCAATTCAGTTTTAATAAATTAAATATAAACTTGACAATACTCCAGTTTTCCTAAAAATCGCAAATCTTTCCAAGTTCTCCAAACATGGTCGTGTTTGTACTCAAATGAAAGGATTTTCACTCTATAAGATTAACAGATTTCATTCAAAATAAGTTAGCTTCCACCAACGACTTAATACTGAAATTTTGTCCTATTTTTACGATGTTCTAAGTCCGATCCCTGGATATAATAATAATTCTAGGACAGACCTAGCTTGTTCCTTGTGTCGAAGGGCCTCTTCCTTGGCAAGTTTTTTTGCGTAGGCGAGTTTGTCGCGCGTATACTGGTTGTTTGCTTTAGTATCCTTGAAGCCGCCAGCGGCTCGCAACTCTTCGAGTCTTCGGGCAACTTCCAGAGCGCCCAGGCGCACGAACTCCGCCTCGGCCAGTCCCATGGTCGGTTGCAGGAATTCACCGACGAGAGGCCGCGACGAAAACGAGAAGTTCGCAGACGTCAGTTCCGACGGATTCTGTACTTCGAGGAACTGTAACAAACAGTTATGAATTACGTTGTTTACGACTTTAGACAAACCTTACACATTTATTAAAATAATATAATGGTTTATTACACATTTATTACAAATAAGTTAAAGTTTGACAAATGAAAGTTTTCAGAGCATGTTATAATAAATTGTCTTAAAATTAAGAAAAAAGGATCTTTTTTCTTAAAAAGATAATGAGGAAATATGTTTAATATTAACTATAGGCACAAGTTAGAGTCATTAAAAAATGAAAGTCGTGAAAACCTTGAGCAATTCCGGGCTGTTCTTAAAGATCTTGCCACAGGGACTGTAGTAAGACACGTCGCCCTTAATGACGCCAGTTTTGCCGAGCCCGCGAATCACGGTTTCGCGTTTCCATCCGCGTTCGAGCGGCACCTGCAGGTCCCGCTCGCTGGGGTTGAGTTTGCGCTTCTTCGCGCTCGGAGTGCCCTCTGCATTGTCGTCGTCGGTGTCAGTGACAGCGTCGGTGTTGCTGCCGCTCTCACTGGTCACGTCCATGTTGCTCTCCTCGCCCGAAGCCTCCATCAGTTTGTTCTTCATCTTTTCCTGCAATGACCGCTGTTTAGGAAGCGGAGTTCCAACGAAATTATAAGAAACAAAATGAAAATAAACGGAAACGAAACAAATATAAAACTTAAAAATAAACAAACAAAAAGTCAGAGAAAAGATAGATAGAAATGGGAGAATTGTTAATTTTGATTTTAAATAGCTGTTTGTAGTTATATTTTTGAAAAAACAGTTTTTCATCTCGAGTGGAAAATAGGTTACTATGCATTAAAAAATCTTGACTTAATTGCTAATATGTATAAAAAATACAAAAAACTTGTTTCTGTACTTTTATTTCTGTATTTATTTATTTACTTATTTATTTATTTGTTTATTTGTTTATTTATTCGTTTATTTATTTGTTTATTTGTTCAGTTATTTGTTTATTTGTTTATTTATTTGTTTACTTGTTTATTTGTTTATTTATTTGTTTATTTATTTATTTATTTATCTTTTGCGGCCAAACCTGCTTCTCATCCGTCGGACAGTTGATGGACGCATGCGCCTGCGCGGCCAGGATGTTGGAGCGCAGCAGCGACACCTGATGGGAGAGCGGGACACTCGGATCGAGCGTCGGCGTCGGTTTGATGCCCAATGCGCGGCTCTGGGCAAGCAGCGACGCAACCGTGTTCTTCTTAGGTTTGGAAACGCCGCGGCCCAGATTGCGCGGGCGCCCGTCCTTATGGTGGGTCGTACCGGCGCTCTCGCTCTCCTCGCTGCCGCTGCTGGGTCGCTGGGGCGAGTCCGCCGCGGCGAACAGCTGCGCCAACGACGGCGACGGCGACGCGGGCATCGCCGCAGAGTTCTGCGGCACCCGCCGGGGCTTCGGTCCGGGTTTTCTCCGAGCTGAAAGTCGGTCGGAGGTCACATTTTTGCGTAACTTTTGACCTGGGTTGTAGATGGCGATGAGGAAGCCGAGAATCGGTTCAAATTAAAGGGGTATTAAATGGTAAAATGGACACCGATTTTTTAGCAAATTAGAAGGGGCCAATGAGAAATGGGGGTTTTTCAAAAATTCGTTTTGAGTTGTATTGGAAATCAATTTATCAGAATCTAAGTGGAGAGCTCCAATTAGGTGGGATTGAAATTAATGCGCTGTCATTTTGATTTATGATTTAATAGAATTACTAATTAATTTTGGAAAATGGAAAAATGATGGATATTATTGAGCGCTTTTATTTCCAATTATGTACATTTTATACATGTTTGTGCCTATTTTACAATTAGTTTTTTTAATTTGAATTGATTCTCAGATAGGGAACGTAGCAACCGGAGTCGTAATGGAAGGGATTGCATTTTTAGTGAAATTAAAATATACACAAATGTAGAATACTGTAATTTGGTTTAATTTGCTAAATAGTTAGATTATTGTATCGTTGGATACTGAGGTATAAGTTTTCAAAATTACTAGAAATTACATGGCCTCTATTGCAATTTGTACGAATTAATATGAGTTGATTCAAAAACGTGGTTTGAGTCAGTCCAATAATTTTCAGTACGACTAAGGTTCCTGGGAAAGTAGTGCTGTTAGTTAGGGGTATGTGACGAAATGTCACGATGAAAATACCACGATTATGATGTCACTTAAAACATCATGAATTTAAAATATAATCACTAATTCACTCTGAGAAAACTAAATAGAGCTGTTATTTAAGTGGTGTAGTAGCCATTTGAGATGGTTATGTGTTACCGTCTTAAATAGTGAAATGAAATATTTATTTTCCAGTATTTTAATAAACAGTCGATACTGACATGAATTCGTAACACATTGCAAGTTATTCAATGAAACTTTTGAAAAATCGTACTTTTGAACTGTTTGAATTTAATTGAAAGATTTGAATGAATTGAATTGAATTCCACTATTGAATTGAAGTCCACTTTAGAACTTGTTGAATTAGTATGGTGGAGTTTTTTTTTTTTATTCTTTATATATATTTATAACAAAACTACCCTCTTAGCCACCATATATAACCGATTTCATAATGTTTAGATAAATACTATCTCAGCATTATCCAACTACATTTACAAAAAATGTATACAAAAAACGTAAACAATAATCGTATACATAATGTTTACATAATATGTACACAATTTCTGAGTGACTGAAAAAGCTTGAAAAAATACGGTAAAAGTTTATGACTGTATTTAGTTTTCGAACTTAGAAATTTTTATGTACATTGTAATCTGATTTATGAAAATTTTAATGCAAATGGCTCAGTTACCTTGACTTAAATATTATATCATGATAGTTTAATTCGTTACATTTTGATTCATGATATTTTACTCGTGACTTTTTTTGATTCGTGGTATTTTGATCTTTTACTGTTAGGGACCAAAGGATAAGCTAGTAGAGCAACACAAACTTTGTAGAAAAAGTCGTGAAGATTATAATTTACCATACCATCTAGCATTGTTGTAATTTTTGACAATAATACTACATAAATATTTGTATAAGGTAATTTTCGAGTTTACTATATTGTTAACGACATGCCAATGAATTACAACGTTTGTAATTTCAATTAAAACATTTCATTTCCAAGAACACTTTGAAGATGATACGGTAAAATTTCCAAATGTAAGTTTCGTTAGTATTTAGTCGATTGCTACCAGTACTCAACAACTTTTCACCAACTAAAAGTCAAAGACACTTCATCACTCTATAAGTAACTGCACTCTTAAACACACAATGTTAGATCAAAAGGATTCTTTTCAGAACCATTTTCCATTTGATATTTATCAAAAAAGAATACCTTTCGATTCAAAAGGGAATTCCTTTTCTGTCTACATTTTGAGACAAATAAAAATATATTTTCTACCATATTTTTGTATCCAATACAGTCTCTCTTGAGACAAAAATGGTAAAATGCAATCATTATGCCACAAAATTTTATACATTTTGTCACAAAAAGTAGCGTTTTCAAAAAGAATTCT
>JABFPB010007335.1:0-11117 GCA_022817645.1 Ceratoteleas bidentatus | reverse complement strand
CCATATGGATTCTACGTGGGGGAACATTTAGACGTAGATTCGACGTAGATTCCACGTCGAATCTACGTGTTTTAGATGTGTGTCTATTAGGGTAGAGACACATTCGCCGGGCGTTGAAACGCGAAGTTCCCAATGTAAAACAAATGCAAACGCGAGCGTAAAAAACACCGCCGTTTCTTCTCATTGTGAATCCGCCTTAATGGGAGCGCGCGCATCACCTAACCAAATTCGAGCGTTGCGTAACATTGTTTCGTGGCGGGTTAATTGATACTTGCGGGAAAAAGTTGCGCGGTTATTAGTGCGCACGGTGGCGTGCATTCGGAGAAATTCGGGCGTTTCTTGCGCCCGGTCGGCTTTGGCAGGTGCCTACAATCGGCGCGGCAATTTCGCGCCTGATAGAGGAGGCCGAGGGTAATGGGATTACAAGAGCGGGACGCGCCGTTTTGGGGCGCTTCGGGAGTAATGAAGTGGGCCGGGGCTTTCCGGCGGCCGAGGTTGACCCTTTAATTTCGCAGCCTGCTGCGTGCGGAGACGATTTGAATAGATGAGAAGTTAGGTGGACATCTGGAGCACGGTTGGGAGATAGCTGCACTGAGATGGAGAATGGGTTGAAAGTGCAGGGGGAAATTTTGAATATTGGATGTGCGTGGGATAACGTGCTCGTAACATGCTCACGTGCATGTCATATTATGAGATGTACACACGGAAAGAAAATTGAACTGTTACTAGCAATTTTGTACTTGCTTCGAAATTGCTAGTAACAGTGTAGGGCCTAACTGTGTAGGGCGTCATGAGATTCAGGTTTGGATGAAGCTGAATATACTGCCCAGTTAAAAAATTCCATTTGAAACCATCAGGTACATATAGAAACACTGACAAAAATAGCCTAGAAACCATTAGAATTGATGGTTTCTAGGTTTCCACTATTTGTGTGTTTTAATCTTATAATGTTGGATGAACATCCAATCAATGAAGATTTAATATTGAATGCATAATGATCTGAGATTGATAATATTATGAAGCAAGATCGTCGGAATAACGATATATATAGTTGTTTTAATGATCTATTTTGCTCAGTGCGGGTCCTGTAAAATATTTTGCAGGATTGAGAGATGTTGGGTTTTGATTGGGTTGTAAATTTTGGTAGTTGGTAAATGTAAATCGACTGCGAAGCTGAACAAACTTCAATGATTCATCATCAAATGTGCTGATGAATTATGTTGTGTCATTTTCACTATCTGAAGGTCATGCCATATAAAAAATCTTAAGAAATCAAAACAAAAAATTAGTTAACGTAAACATAAGTACCAATGTTAATTTATTACATGCAAGAAAAAGTTGTAACAATTTTTATGAATTAATAACAAATTTTATCCAGACATTCTACGGCAACTCTCAACAGTCGTCAGGAAATCGAAAGCTTTCATCAAAAGATAGAAAGGTCAGGAACCTTAAAACCTAACGACAGATGCGCCAAAGTAAAAGTGTAACTGCTTTCCAGTGAATGCAGTCATGCGAAGCAATTTATCTTTGTAACAAACTAAATTGATTAAACCTTCTACAGTAATATTAATAAGATTATGTCAACCATATGACGTTTGGTTGGCGCACATCAAATATATACGTTTGTTGATCTAACCAGACTTCTGACTACTGCCATACATTTTCCCCGTGAAAGCTATCACTTTCGTTTTCTTCATTTCAAATAACCATCTCCTGTCATGGAAAAGTTCATTGTGCTTCTCTCTAAATATTCCAATTGGATGATAATATTCAACTTATGTTCTTATTTTTTATCAAAATGAATAATAATCCAATAACCTCCAAAAGTAAATTTACAGATCATCTAAAAATATTCTACCTAGGTGAAAAAATACATATACATCATATATGCCAGCATATATAGCCACAAATACAAACATATTTCTAACTAGATCATATTTTTATTTACGATATATGCTGCATACGTGTCACATACATCTTCATTTATATCACCACTGTAAATAGTCTCCAGGACCAGGCATCTTAATTAATGAAAAGTGTCTTAAATTCAGACACTTTTCGTCGTATTTTAAGACGCGACTTAAAAATATCAACAAAGGGTGTCTGAAATTAAGACCCTTATTTTAGAAGTGTCTGTAGAAATTTCACTCAGCCCCTTTGTCCACCGCAAAAATTCGCCGTACTGCCTCCGTTGAAGTCTCCGGACAATTCAATTCTCCCCGAAACTCGTTCCGCGTCGCCGTCAGCCATAATTAGCCGCCCGGGGAAACGCGCCGAATTTGAAGGAAATGATCGGCAAACTTAGAAAACTGCCTCCTACAATGTACCCCTTGCTCACCCGAATTGCTCGGCCGCGAAAATAAACTCGCAAGCAGTAATAAGAGCCGCTTGTATGACCGGCCGCACGCGATCCCCGGCCGGCACGGCATCGTCGCCGCGTTTACGCTAATAAGTCTAATTTCGCGTTTAGCGTGCGTGCATTTAAGTTAGGCCGGATTTGTCCGCGGGCGCGCGATGAGCGATCGGTGTCTTTTCGTCTCCGGACTCCGCCGGCGGTTTCATTTGCCTTATCTCGTGGCCGCACCTGTCCCTTCGTTTGTCGCAAGGTGCCCGGCGAGGCACTTGCACGCACGCGCCGATCGGCGCAGAACGTCCTCGAAAGAATGCCGATCATCGCGACCGATAATGAATTAATGGATAACGAGCGCGAGGTGGTTTTATTGCGTCCAAATGACACGACACTCGCGACGCCAATTTCGCGCGGAGGGCCGCGGAGGGACGTGGGGAAAACGTTGCATAATATGAATGCGATATGAGGGGTCGATTCTAGGGACTTTCGGTTTCGGTGGGCGGATGACTTTTAAGAAGTTCCCGGTAATGGTTAGCTGGGAGGTGATTAAAACGGGAACGTCGCGTCGAATTTGAGTGCATGCAAAATATAGGGTGGTGGAGGAAAAGGTGGTTCGAGAGGAGTAGTTTGTTAAACTGGAAACGATTTTATCAGACAGTGTCAGTGGGAAAATAGGTGTCTTTTTCTGAGACACTTTGGAAGAAGAGTGAGGGAAAATTGTCAAAGATATTTTCACGGAAAAAACAAGATCACTGCGATATCGCTGTGATATCACAGTGGTAAATTTATATATAAACAAGCCAAAAAATATAGAGATGAAAAAAATTATTAGTTTATTAATAATATATTAAAATGATATAGTTTATAGGTATATATAGTTTATAAAATGATATAGTTTATAGGTTTTTGTAAATAAAAAAAGTAGAAATTTCAGCATAAATCGAACGTAGCAAGATTCTGCAATTTTGAGAGATGTTTGGTTAACGATATATCATTTTTAGTAATGCATTTTCGAAAGTAATACAATTTCTTAATTTTATTTTTGCAAATACTTGACTATATTATCCATGTAGAAAAAATTAATTTGGTAAAAGTATAACAGACAGCTGGCAAACTGTCGGGCAAGTATCAGGCAATTGTCGGGCAAGAATATGACAATGATGAGGCAGTGAGAACGGTAACAAAGCTGGATCATGATCGCGAGTCATACTGTAACCATACTGTAAGCCATACTGTAACATTCTCGTGGGCCGTACTCTTACCATACCCTATGGGCGAATAATTTTGAATAATTCTTAAAATATTCAAGAATATTAGAATTTTGTAGAAATATTATCAGAATATTATTTGATATTATTCGCCCATAGGGATACACGGAGAAAAAAAGGGTACTAAATTTTAGTATAAAGTATAGAAAAAGAAAACTATATTTAAGTGTATTTGAAATTGTTTCATAACTTGCATATAGTCTTCGTTTTCTATACTTCATATGAAAATTTAGTACCCTTTTTTCTCCTTGTGAAACTTCGGCAAATGAAATATTAGTAAAAAACGAAACTAATTTCGAAATTACATTGAATTCTTTTTTATTTGACTTTACGGGAGAAATGCCTTAAAACTCTATGTTCAAATGCGCTTGAAACCCTATATTGTCAGAGAAGAAGGGGTACAGCCAATAATTTTAAACTTGTTTCATGGTCATCGTAAATCTTTACGAAGACAACGTTAGTTAATTATTAGCATACTTTCCAAATAGTACAAATATCTTTTCAGTACTCGGGAAATTTTCCAAAAAACTTGGGAAAAATCGGAAATTTTATTTAAAGATTTCACTAGACACCTTGTCAATGGTTATAAACGATTAATTATTTTGAAAACTTAAAGCGGACGTTAGATAAACAATTCAAAAACACATTAAACATTTTCTAATTATTTCTAATGGGTTTCTTTTATTCGGAAATGAAGCCCGATTGTGTTGATTGATGCCCAAACAAATCGACAGAATAAGTGTAATTCCAAATACTGCTGAAAAGAAATAAATCTGAACATTTTTGCTTTTGTTTCATTTGTTTAATTTAGATAAAATGTACTGTAACATAATTTAATTTGCTTACCGTTTTATGTTGAAGCTGAACATTACAGGAACACTATAAAATGCTTACACCTTCATATCTGGTAAGTTTAACTGTTATGCCCCGCAAAAACATTACTCTCTAATCAACCATGGGATTCATAACTTTTATTCTGAAATGAGTATGACTCTCCCCCAAATCACCATCACAAAAATCCTATTACTCAAGAACATTTTTCGAAATCCACAAAATTCATCCCCGCCCCAAACACAAGAGCCCCAGATCATCGATAAATATCTTTTATTCAATCGGAATAACATTTATACTTATCGCCTGAAGCATTATGCAGAACTTATAAAGAGCGTAAAACTTTGTAAACGTGTAACAGTTTATGTGACACACTAATTATGACTGGAAAAGTAACAGGACTGTCGGTAAAACGATACGGCTAAGAATTGACGATGACAGAAATCGAGTGTTACCATAACGTGACACAATTGTTGTACGAAAGAGAGGTCGGGTCTACGGTGCAGACGGCAATCGAATAATGATAATAATCAGAGCGTCGAATCAAAACGTTGATGTCTCGTTATTACTACTAGTCCTAATTTATTTGATATTACTCTCACTACACGGTGCTGGTTAAAGTATTGTTGTTCTCGGCACGCGCTCTCTCCCAGTCACCCGCTCTCTGGCTCTCCCGGCCTCTCTCGCAGGCTCTCGCACGCACACAACGCCTCGATAAATAATTGATTCTCAATCGCAGGCTACACCCTCGTTTATGTACATTATATCACCTCCTAATACACGGCTATTGGTAAAAATCGTTCGCGATGCACGGCCGACGGTGGAGCTCGCGCCCTCTGCCGATCGCCGCGACCAATCGCCGCGCTTTAGTCTCGTTGTACTCGTGGCCGAGTCCGGGGAACCCCCGGCAACCGAGGGGAGCCCCTGGAAGGGTGACCTGCGCGGCTTCAAGTGGGCGAAGGGGGGCCGGAACGAGCTGACCGGACCCGGAATATAAAAATGCGAGGGCGCGTGAGCGCTGGCTCCAAGTCGCGACCGAATATACAAAAAGGAACGCTTCCACGACGTGTCACAGACAATGAACCGGCGAAGCGCGTCGCGAGGCCTTCTGCGGGTTTGTACTGTACAATCGCTGCGATTCTTGATGTATCAAGTTTTTAGACACCCTGTAAACATGTTTTGTAGAGGTGGATAGAAAAGAATAGGGTTCTCCAGTTGGGGAAGTTGGTGGATGAATTGGAAATATTGGTTACCAATTTGGTCTGGGTGATTTTGAGAAACTGGAATGAAATAGTAAGTTAGACAGTTGAAGTGGTAAATTAGTTCTGAAAGAGGGCACTGCAATGAAGACTGATAGATGGAAGTAGATGAAGTAGAATAGAACCTTTTTTATTCCAATTTCAAGATTGCAGTTACCGATCAAATTTATTAGTTAGATTTAAGATTCTGAATAAACAAACTGTCAAAAAGAACTGTAACATTCCTTCAAGAAGACTATCTGAAGCTGAGACTTATACCGCTCAATATCTTCCCACCAAAAATTTTCTGTTTCTTTTCTCTCCCAACATCCCTCCATTTCAGTCAAACATTGTTTACAGGGTAATTCTTTTTCAATGAGCCACGTCGTGTCTTTCCGAATATCTTCGAAGGTCGAGCGCCGACTCGCGACGGCGAACACGGTTGATTGTATGTGACAAGTAACATAGCATCCGCGGGATCACGTCGTTAATACTGTACTGTGGTTTGTTTGGTAGTTGCTGTCGCGGCCGTCTGGTTGCGAGGGGGGGTTCAGAAAAGTAACGCTTTGGCTCTCAGCTCGGGCCCGAGGTGGTCGCGAGGCACCCCCGCGCTCGTCGACTCGGCGAATTCGTCTGACTCAGGTCCGCTGGTTCTTGCTCACCATATACACGTATACTATATTTATAATATTTATAGCTATTTGCATTTATATTATGTATATATGTAAATCCGCATTCCGTTCGATCGCCTGCAGATGAACCCCCGCGGAACGTGGACTCCGCGCTGATTCCACGGAGATTCGCGCTGGTCGTTCGGGAAATACTCCGCAGAATCCCCGTTTGGGGAGGACGCTCCGTCGGGGAGGATACTCGTCGCGTTCGTTCGCGCAATGATATCGGTGCTGTGGAAACGCTGCATTCTGAGAGAGATAACGCAATGTCAACAAATTTCTTACACGTCGATTCGATTATAGTAATCGGTAACAGATTGGCTGGCGTGAGAATGTGGTCGGGCAAGCTCGCAAGCTTCATTGCACGTTGATTTGGTTTTTGGGATCGGTGGAAAGGCTGGCGAATGAAAAACGATGGAATCGGTCTTTTGGAATGTGTTTATATTTTTTTATTTAATGTTTTATTTAATGAGTCAATTTGTAGGTCACGATTGGAAGGATAAGAGAGATTTTTTATTGTTGCATCAAGTGAAAAATGGACACTGTAAGAGAGTTTTGAATTTGGGAGCTTCGATTCAGCATAGTGTTTAACCGATTAATTTGATTAAGTTGAAAAACGAGTACTTGAACAGCAAGATTCGTTTTATGTCGATAAATTAATTCACAGTGTTTAGTGAAAACAAATTGTTTGTATAAAAAACAATTGCTTTTTAATATAGGTTACTCATTCCCAACGACTTAATTGAAATAATTACGATATTCATTAATACAATTTCTTGAAGAATTAAATGTCACTGATTGTATCGCTCTATAAAATTCACATAAAAACAGGTCTCAATACAAGAGTCATATTTCAAACATTCAATGGTTTAATCATAAATTTAAGATGCTGATCTACATCACTGTTCATCATCAATATCTTACCATCTTTATCGTTTTTCATTGACTTACTCTTACCCTTATTTATTCCATAAACAATTGCTGAACTGACTGAACACAATTAATCATAAATCTAAAATTCGCACAAGTCATCATCCAAACAACTAATTTCCATAAATATAGATCAAATCAACAACAGTTCGATCTCTCATTTATTCCGCACAATAGTATCGCACCTCATAAATAATAGCTTAACAAATAATCGTCTAGCTTAATCACATGGAGCTTGCCCAAACAAAACTCTCAGCCACCACGATAACCACCAACACGTAACGAAACGAAAATATCGAATTGCACTTGCTCATTGGGCGACGTCAGTGGTATCTTACACCTTCGGGCAGATCTGGTTGAGAAGAGTTCCCAGGTCATAACCTCATGTCGCGAATTGACAGTCATGTAGGAAAACCTACTGTACACGACATCTGCACGTAAAATATCACTGCCAAGTCAGCCCGAGCACCCGGGTCTTTTCCAACAACGGAAAAATGCGAACCAAGGAGAGGTGCGCCAACCGGAAATCCGATCGCCCGATGTCCCAATAGCACGACTCAAGAAGAACATCCCAGGATACCTTAAAATCATCTAGAAGATCGTTTAAATTTTGTAAAACTTTTGCCGGATGCATTGAACATACTTTAAAGTATTCCTGGGACATTTTCAAAGTCAAGGTCATTACAAGGTCACTGAAATTTGTAAGAAAAGTACAATTTCTTGGACTAAATTTTGAAAACGTTTCACTAATTGTTCGTTAATACAGAAACGAACAATTAGTATTTAATTTTGCTAGTTAAATTTTGCTTTAACTAGCAAAATTTTTTCTGGTTAATTTTGCTATCGGAAACCGGCTACGACCCTCCTCCTGGTAGAATTTCTCGACGTGTCCTGGGAAGCATGCGTTTCGAAGCACGTGGACGAGTGGCGAACAATTTCCAGACTCAGTTCGATCCCCTAGCTGGACAACGCTCACTTCCAGTGACACCCGTTCCTCGACTGTGTACTAAGTAGATAAATATATAATCATGGCCCTCCTCCCTGCAATTCTTCCTACCACCAGCTCTCTCCCTCCTCCTGGCGCCCCAACAAAAGTTCACGACGGTCTCGAAATTGGTTCGCCAGTTAGCACGTTCATCCAAACCAACCGTCTGCTATGTACAAGTCCACCTCTTTTGGCTAAGACCGTATATAAATACAAGAGTGACGATCCGAAACAGTAATAGTACGTAACACAGCGAGTCGCTCGTAGTAGTGAGATGCGTGGAGGTCCTCGAGTACAGTGACGATAGCAATACGTTCAGCAGAAGCTTGCTGCGACTGCCACGCGCTTATCCCTTAGCTTCGTTAGACGTACACTAATGACCGTTTATTATGTGTATAATAAGCGTTGCGAAGAGCGATATACAGCTAACTAGAATTAAACTAGGATCAATTCGTTTCCGGCTTCGCCTCACGCCTTCCCGTCCCCGGCTACTTCGGCCCTTTTTACACCTTCCCTTATCGCGAGTCGTATAACGTGTCGCGTCGTCCGGCTGACGACGCCGCGCTACCGGAACCGGTTCGCAAACCGGTCCGAACGGTTCGCGCTGGTTTATTTACAGTTATCTAAGCCTAACGACCCTTACGTGATATCACCGCGGGCTTGTTACATTATGTTACAGTGGATCGCTCGGTGAGCTCCTGACGGCTCGCGTGGCCTGACAAGCGAAATGAGCACGCGACTCTTGAGCATCGAGTTCCGGTAGTTGGCGTTATCGAATACCCGGCTGGTTAGTCTGACTGACGTTAGTCGTTTCGTGTGGACTGCTATGAGTCAACGGGGGGGGGGGGCTGAACGAAGGGGGTTCGGGGGACACGGAGGGGCTCAAATTAATCACAGAGGGAACCTTATTTACAAACGCTCGGTAGAGTACAAAAAGGCTCAACAACTTAACGGATAATAAGTCTACGATGACATGTACATGCGCGTATTTACAGGTAGTTATTAAGTAACGATTCTGAGGGATTCGAACGACCCGTCTCGCCGGCTAACGCGGGTGCTGGTCGAGGGGCAGGGTGGTGGGTATTCGGTCCTGAATTTTGGCGCTTAACGGTTAATAAATAGACATTTCTATTACCTTTTTCTATGAGTCTGGGAGAAATTAAAAGAAAAAAAATCAAATGTATTCTATTGCTTTCAATGTCTTTCTATAAGTTGGAACTTGTGTAAAAAATAAGTAAAATAAAGGCAACATCGAGATTCGAACTCGGAAGCTTGTAAATGTCAGGCAGACAGTGTAACATTTCGTCCAGGTAACAAAATATCTTCTGTTAAAATAACAATAGAAATCAATTCAAATTCTATTTCATCAAGGAAATTAAAAGTACATAACCTAAAGCTAGAAACAGCGATGATCATGATTCTGGGAATATTGATAGTGGTATTTTTTTAGGTATAAAATGTTATGGAATTATTTTTTCATGATTATGATGGTATAAACGGAAGAAGCAAATACCACTCAGAACAAGGGAATCTAGTTTAACGTAAAATTGCTCTAAGTAAAAAAGATTTTGAATTAAAGTACTGCAACGGTATAGAACGTTAATTATTGTTTCTCGACGGTTCCGCATGCATTTTGAATCGATGACTGTATTCTATGTCGGCTGTAGGAAATCCACGTGGATTTAATGACGTGTCGGTTAGGGTGGTTATGAACTGTTATGATATAGCAATCTATAGTAGAACAATTTCATTTGAACAAAACTTTCCGACATACCAGAAAAAGTCATAGATTTTAGTTGTATGAAAGTAGGTTGATGATGTGTTGTTTTTCTACGAATTGTTATGCGCCAAAATGCAGGGAATTTCAGGGTTGTGGTTCTTTGCTGTGGAAGCATCTTTTACATTTTGTTAGGTCCTTCTTTCAATCATACATTTTCAATATATTTTTTTTAAATAAACGATTGAATCATTCCTTGATATTTGTGCCTTTACTATAAAACTTTACCTACATTTCTGAAGCCAGACATTCTTTTTGGCCATTCGTATACCATTTGGACAGATTTGGACTCACTTAGCCAGACTGCATCAAATGTTCAGAATTTCGTAAAAATTTGATCGTAGTTAAACTGAACCAAAACATTCTCCATGGACAGCAGTCTATGGAGAATGTTTTGAAAGATGTAAAGGTACTTTCTCTGAGAAAGCGAAGATGTAACTTGCAATCTAGTGTGTTTTAATTATTACAAAATAAATAAAATCTCTGAAGAAGTCTGAAAATCTCTAAAAAAGCTTTGAAAAAACTTTGACTTCCCCAATATTTAGAGATTTGAATATTTGTAACGAATGTACTTTCTTTGTATCCTGAAGAAATTAAACAATCTCTGAAATCGGGATTCCTAGAGTTTCTCAGAGATTTTAAGAAATTTATCCCCGTGTACTAATCATTTACAATATTGCATATTCGAAAAATAATTTAACCAAAATCATGTACACTGCGAAATCAATCGCTATGCAATCCTCAGTAAAACTAATTAGAACTTGCTCTACATATACTTATATGCTTTTGTACTTTGCCAGATTTGTATACAATCCAGTCCACAATACTTTAACTCATACGTAATTGTACATTCATTTTATCCCACTATATTTCCTCAGAGTCTGTCCCGATGTCGTTTTATCCCATTATCATCACTGTTTTTTATAAGTATCTGCTCAACTTTTGCAACTCGGCCACTCCTTTCATTCTTCATCAAAATACCATCATCCCTGTAAAAAGTTTTTGATTAAAGAGAATTCAAGAGAATAGGATTGTACTATTCTCAATTCACAATCTGAACAATT
>JABFPB010007334.1:0-11117 GCA_022817645.1 Ceratoteleas bidentatus | reverse complement strand
GCACCGAGATTTGAACTGCCAACTCCACAGTTAGCAGGCAAATACGTTACCACTGGGCCAGAGTGGCAATGTTAACAGTCACCATTTCTTTGCTACACTTGAATAGCTTAAACCTTGACGGAAAATGTTCATGAAACGCCAGGAAATTTCCGGATTGTCTACGGAAATTTCTTGAAACTCGATGCAAATTTCCGTCCAGGTTCAAGCTACTTATGTATAGCTACACCGCTAAAAGAAGTGTCTTAATTTCAGACATTTTTTGTAGACATTTTGAAGACGTCTTAAGAAAGTGTCTTAAAATGAGACATATTGCGTCTTAATTTAAAACATTGCGTCCTAATTTAAGACATATTGCGTCTTAATTTAAGACAATTTTCACGAATTAAGACGCTTTTTCGAGTGTCTTAATGCCTGTTTCTTACTGTGAAAGAAACGGTGAGTGTCAACATTGCCACTCTCGATGGCTTAGGTGTATACATTTATTTTCTAAAAAATATGTATTTATTAAATTTTTTGTCAAATTCATTATCTCGAGATGGCGATGCGGTCGCACCCGTTGATCGATATCAGTCAATAACCTTTTACCGAATTATTGAGTCAACCTCAATACTTCGGCGCGATTCACCCAGCTACGTTGGATAGCAACGCGGTTTTTTGTTGGTCGCGGTTGACAAACAAAAGTTCGTCCATAAATAACACAGTTCAAAAAAATGAACTTAAATTATGAGTTAAAAAAAGTTTAGTTTTTTTGACAGTTTCCCGATTGCCAACCATAAGTTTATGAGTGAGTATATGATTAGAAAGATCTTAAGAAAAAGAAAAACAAAAAACCGCGATGTTACCCGACGTTGCTGGGCCGTCACAGTTCCGTTTCTGCCGGCAGGAGAGTTTGTGTTTCGCAAAACAAAATGTTTATGTAATTTTTTGACAGGTTTCCCGATGGCCAACCAAGTTTATAGGTGGGTATATGATCAGAAAGATCTTAAAAAACAGGGAAACAAAAAACCGCGTTGCTACCCGATGTTACTGAGCCGTAGCAGTTCCGTTTCTACTGACAGGAGAGTTTGCGTCTCGCAAAACAAAGTTTTCATTAGGTTTTCTGACGGGTTATTAACTTAACTATATAAGAATAATGATGACGAAAAAGATTTAGTCGACGTAACCACCTCGTTTTCTCAGCGTGCATTCACACACTCCAGTAATGGTATCATGAAGTCAACATTTACGGACAATTCTGTATATGACAAATATTTCTGTAATATAACATCATTATTTGCACCATCTATAAATAATACTACCTTTTATTGAAGATACTGCAATCGTTAGGATATTGCAAAAATGTACTTTTATCCAACACGAGGATGATCACGTTTTAACTAAGTCAATCTAAAATTAAACTGTTCCACTTGCATACACCACACGAATCGCAGAAATTACGAATATTTCGCCATCTTCAAACCCTTATTTCATCTCATTTCCACATTCATAACAAACGTACATCTCGTGTCGCACAAATAAACGACTCCATCCCTCATGAATCCGTATCCTTCGTACAAGACTTTAAATCGACTCAACGCACTTTTATTTTGTACCCGCAGTACAGCTTCTCGGAAATTCATTTTCCCAACATACCCCGCCCCCTTCCCGGTATCATGTCAAATTATTCGAAGGCAGCGTCTTTCATACAAATGAGGCGCGTAGTCCCCGAAGCCCGCGACACTAACATCCTCAAAAACAAGCGCATACAAATGAACGCGTGACTGATCAGCGGCGGAATCAAAGGCAAACAACGGGCGGGCGCCATTAATCATCAGCGCGATTTATTTCGGGCACGCAAACAACCCGTCTAGTTGCAAAAGGAATTGTTCGTCGTTTGCGATGCTTGCCGCCTCCGGACGGCCCTCTCAGCGCGCCGGCATAATTATTCGATGCGCCCCCCGTTCGTATTAACTTGTACGTAAATTCGCGCTCGCATTTTATCGGGACATAATAATGACGGCACGTTAACATATGCGCATAAATCCATTATTAAAATTCAGCGGGCTTTGTGCGACGACGACGGACCGGCCGACATTTTTACCCGCCTACCCTACGCTTCCTTTGCGTGCATATGGAGCCCGCGGAACTCCAAGTCCGCCACGTTGTCGTCCATATGTCATTAAAAATTCCTCGCTGTTACACGCGATAACGTGCATTCGTTAAAAATTGCGACTTGATTGAGCAACAAAAACGGAGCGGGTATCGATTCGTATTACTGCATTTGTCGCCGAGCATCATCTTTTTTTCTGCCCCCGGTCGTCGCGGGTTTTATTTCGTTTGAATATTAATTTGTCATCCAGCCTTCGCAACTCGTTTTTTTCTTCTCGACGGTCGTTTTTCTTGTTTTTTTTTTTTTGCAGAGTGCACAGCTTTTAACAAAGTACTCTTGAAAGTTCGGATTACTCGCAAAAAAACTCGCTTTAATGGTTCATTTTCGTTTTTAATAATTGCAGAAGTTGTGCTGGGTTTTTATTCGCGACGAGACACGGGATTCGCTCATTTGTTCTAAAGTGCAAAATTCGTGGTATTCATTTATTGCGGCGCATCGCCGTGCATTGTTAAGTCACGATGGATCGTCGAGGATCCGAGACGCAGCCTAATGGCCTTTCGCGTTTCCATTTTCTAAATTCGGTTCCGCCTAAGGGGTTGAAGATAAAAATCACTATCCCTCGCAAAAGGAAACGAGATATTTCAAAAGGTACACTCGAGGGTAGCGTTTTTAAGGATCTAATGACGAGCGCGATTAAGAAAAAATGTTGATAGCAATGGGATTTGATTTCGAATAGTTTTATTTTTCTATATTAATATTCTTGAACATGAATAAGTTTATAGAACTATTGAAACGAATAGATTAAAATAAAAAAGAGAAAAATCATATGGAAATCGATAGATCGTACTTATATTTGCATATTCATATAAATATTTAGATATTGCTTAAAATATTCTATGTGATATGATCTATAACGATTTTCACACATTTTGGACAAAATTCGCATAGGTTCAATTAGATGAATCCTATTGGTTAATAATATTTTTTAAACAGGTTATATAAGAAGTCAATTTCATTGATACTTATCAATTACATTGATACCGAGGAACAATATTTATCATTTAGCTGAAAAAAATTCCAGAAAGATGAAAACAATTTAAAATTCAATGGTCATGTCGACTTATTATAATATCCCAATTAAAATAATGATATAACACAACCAATCATGAACGAATCAATCAAGAAGCATCCCGCATGTGATGATATTGGTCTTTTCGTCAATGAAACTACTTGCTCGTCGCGCTATTATTTCGGTTGAATCGCCGGGACATGATTTTCGGTAAAGTATGAAGCGGAAAATACTGCAGGGCTTTCATTTCTGAGGTATCGAAGAGTACAACATACAATGTTTTCCGGACCACTAGCGAACGACAATGGATGTCTTCTGGCTCTGACAAGCATTCAAGATTCCCTTCTCGGCGCTTCCTGGCTGGAAAGGCACTGCTCTGAAAACGTCGCGGAAAACCGCCCTTTTGATTCGCAGGACGACGGAATACCCACAATGGCCAACGGTCGAAGAATAACTTTTCCGCGCAGTCCTTTACAGCAAAAGATTGCTTCGCTTTCAATCCGCATATGCCTAGGAAACCCTTGATAGCAACTTGCGTAATTCCACAAATGGACCTGTCCATCCAGAAAATTGAACACTTTATTACAAAAATCACCGCGAATTTCGATCAAAAGGGTTATTTCGCTATTTTCTTGTAACATGTACGCGTTGGCGACAATTCGTAACATTTTCTTATCTAAGTTGTTTCCTAATGATCACCCATATCGGATACCAGTATGAAGAATTTTAATATACTGTTAAAAAGTCGATAAATAATACTTTTTGAAATTATCATTTAGCAACAGAAACATTTATTTTTAATACTAAAAGAGTTCAAAGTTAAAATTCGTGCATTTTAGAAGTGATTCTTTAGTATAAAATAAAATATAGATAAACATTTGATTTACAATATCAATCAAATGTTTATATTGTAATTCTTATTCAATTTGTTGAGATTTTGTATATAAATCGAAAAGATTCTTATACAATTTGTATAAACCAAATAGGTGGTATAAACCATTCCACGATTTATTGTAAAATAGATTGCGTTCAAATCATACGCTATGAAAATCTACTACTTCTCGCTCCTTACCTATTGCTAACGTAATTAAACGCGAATTATTTTCAGTGTAGTGCATAAAAATTGGTTTCGCGCAAATTCAATCGAACTTGGTTCGCAGCTTCGAGGGACGTGGCAATTCTTTCGGCAAAACGAACGAAAGAAATTAAACTGTAATGGCTTTACTGTTTGCAGTCAACGGAGCATACAGCCATTTTCTATCGAGAGTTAGCTCGTTAGAGTTAAACGTAATTACATCACTCGTAACTGCTGTGCGACCCCCACGAAGCGCGCCCGAAAGCGGCACCGGTCTCGCAACGGCCGAGTCGCTCGGCAACGTCGTGTGAGTCATTTTGATTGGATCCCAAAATTAAGGGTGGCGAAATGGCGACGGCAAAAGCGCTCCATTATGTTCCGACATTCGAGGGCTTTTTGTTTGGCTCTTCAATTACTCTCATTTTCCATTCAACCATTATTACTTCTTTTTTTATGCAAATTAATTACACATCACACGCCAAAACTCTTGTCAACATTTTCCTTTTAAACACCTGAAACCGTTTAGCAAAGCCGAATTTCTTTCAAATAATCGAACCAATTAAACGGGTCTCGTTCCAGCGCAGTCGCCATTCAAAAAAAAAGCAAAATTGTGTTCCGCCCGTTCTGAAACCAATAGGATTCACATAATTGGACCTATGCGAATTTCATTAAAAATCTGTCGAAATTACTATAGGTTATAATAAAGAATATTACAATAAATGTGAAAATACATATTCAATTCTTTGGTATTTTTATGTATATGCAAATAGAAACATTATCTAGCGATTTCCATGTGAATTTTCTTTGTTTTTTATATGGACATGTTCGTTTCTAATAGATATTTGCAACTGGGTGACCCGGATAAACCGATAAACCGCGCTGCTTAACGCGCACTTAGTATAATTGCATTTCGTGTAGAAAACAAGATGAAGCGCGGTTAGAGGCCGGCCCGCGGAATATCAGTAAAATTGCGGTATTTTATCTCACGAGATTATCGGTGATCGAATTTATTATCAATTTTAAGCGGACGGCAATTTCCGCATGTCCCTCACGGCGAAAGACTCCATTTCTGCCCCCAGTCAACCGGAAGTCTCGCGCGAATGGCTGCTCAGCCATTTCCTTTCCGAGAAGAAATCGAATGAACGAAGATGGAACTGGTCCTGGGGGCGCTAAAAGACGAGCTCGAAGGAACGAGGGAGCGCCACCCTGCCGATACCATTCTTTTCCACCCTCACAGTCATTTTAGGCAAATGATTCACCTCTTTCACGCGCTCGCCTCGCCCGTACGTACATTTTGCAATATTACTTCCTTCCCTTAATCGTTTTTCTAACGTCATTTCGACTGGTCCCACATGGTAATGCGATTTCGCCAACTCGTTCTCGAACGCTTCCGCAGAATTGCATTTATTATTATTATTTTTTTTTCAAATTGCGTTTGTTCATATTGGTTACTACTTAGAGATGGCTAAGACAGAATCGATTTCTGACGTGAATTAAGATTTGCAACTTTACTGAACGTTTAAAATAAGCAGTAACTCCATACCTCTTGTATTTTGTGCAAATTTGTCTAACGTAATTTGGACAATGACTGATAAAAATGACTCAACATGGCGGCGTCTTTGCAGCGGATGTTAAAGCCCCCCAGGCGTCCGCGCGATCTCGCCATTTTGTCATTAAAGTCTCTATCAGGGTTCGTAAGTCATTTACGCCTACGAGAGTCTTTGTTGCGACGCTAAAAGGGTTTACGGTTGGTACCACTCGAAAGGACCCTTCGCAAAATATTTTTTCTTAATGGTTCGCGCTTTACACGCCCACCCTTAGTTATTTCTCGTTTTAATACGACTCAGCCTGCCAACCCTTTTAACTCCAGGTTGTCTAAGACATATCTTATTTTAATCTATATCAAACGACTTTTTATGCGCTCAACAACGAGATGGAATGATTCTTTTGCTACGTTTGCCATGTTCCTCCTGGTCTTTTCAATGGAAATCATTTAGAAATCGTCGTTTGATGTTCGTCATTCGTAATCGCGAAAACATTTTTCATTTTCACAGAATTGATGGTTGCTGTGGAACGCTGCAATTTGGAAATTGATCGGATACATTACGATTATGCTACTTAAGGTAGTTTGCAGGAAATACGATCTGGTTCCGAGCCTAACGTGGTCACTTAACAGCGGCCATAAAAGATCCGGTTCTTATTAGGCCGCCATGAGGCATAATTCAGGCGTGCATATAGCAGTTCTAGCGCAGAATGAATTGTTCGTGAAACTTTATCCAGGACATTGGTCAGGTAATATATGTTACTGGAGACGGGATACCGACATAGTGGTCTTATTTAATAATGAACTGAGCCACTGCAACGTTAGAGTTCTACTTATTTCATTAGATTTCTCGACTCGGCATACTTTGTCTTGGCGCCGTATTTAAAAAAATGGAGTAATTACTTTGGCGTATGAGGACATTTCATCATCGTTCAAGTGAAACTTTCATCGTGAACTGTTGAAAATGTCGCACAAAAATTATACTGGTAACTGAGAGTGGAGCCTGAGCTGTATACCTGTATCGGCGAAACCCTTAGTTTGAACGCAGGCATCGAACTTGTCAAAACGAAACCGAGACCGGCGTAACGAGTTACTCCATTGTATATTTGCACGTTATGTTTGAAGTATATTTTTATATTTACATAAGAATGAATGTTGTAGGTGATATTACCATTTTTCACTGAGATTTGTAAGACGTCTTAAACAAAAATGGAGTAATTATTGGAGATATAATAAATGTATTTAAAAAAAGCTCAAAGTGTATATATGAGTTTAATTAGAACATTCTCTACCTCTGGACTTTTATATGACAAAAGTAGGGTTTAACAACCCCAGATAGAACATGATTTATATTATATAATATTGCATATATTAGATGGACCTTTATTCATAAATTAGACATACATACAAACATATTAGTATTACAACTTAGTATTACAAACATATTACATTACATATTAGTTTTACAAACATATCACGCAAAAATCAATACCTGAATGACATATCTGAAGCACATTTTTTTGGAAACAAAAACACACAAAATAATATTCTTTTTCTTTTTATTTAACAATATTGCTCAGAATATCTTGAAGTCATATGTAATATTAAATTTAAATACTGCAGGAACATATTCAGAACAGATGGTTGGGACAAAAAGGTCGTTAAGAAAAAAAACTCGCATAGATCTGTGATATGTCTTCCAGTTAAAATGTACCATCAGCACCATTAAATACATATAAATATGATCGACAACCGCATAGAAACCTTGAGAGGTCTTTTTTAAATGGGGAAGTTACACCCAACGCGTCAGATTTCGCATTATCTGTTTTTAGGTACATCCTTTAAGGATGTTCTACACCTATTATCCTATGAAATTTTCAAAATAATGAGTAAGTCACAAAACTTCGAAAATATATTTCTTAAGTTATAAAAAGAAACTGTGAATTATTTCAGAATTGTTCAGAGGCTGCAGCTAAATATTTAGCTGCAGCCATCATTTGTCCATCTCAGTGGCACCTCAAATGATCTAAATGGCACCTCACTTGATCACATTGAGATATACATTTTTACTAGGAAAGATGAATGAATTGTAAAACACAATTTCGCCTATCCCAGTGCATTGGTTAGAATAGCGCTGTCATATTGGCTCGACTCTAACTACCGTATTCAGATATGAAAAGCCGTATCTTAAAATTCATCTATGCTTGAAACCAGGATGTGAAAAAATCTGAAATATTTTGTGAGTTCTTACAGTGGCCTGACGAATATATTTTTGCAGTTTTGCGACGGTGTCTTTATTTTCAAATAGGAGTAGAACACCCTAAAGGCGCCACCTTTAGTTCTTATCTAGTAACAGAAACTCCAGTGTTCAGAGTAAGATTTTTTTTTAATAATCTTAATCATATTGTAAGATGTTTATTACGTTATCCAGTAGATCTGTAGCTACCACAAAGACATTGTTCAAACAATTTTCCTTCAAATTCAACGCGGTTAACAACATCGGATAAATCCTCCTTTGCCATCATTTTTCTGTCACTATTCGTGATAACTGATGTAAAGCCTTTTTGAAAACCGATAATTCAGTCCTGCTTGTTAATATCTGGAAAAACTGAATTTGTATTTGAATCTACTGGAGTGGGGACATTTTTGAATTTAGCGCTTTTAATGCTAATAACCTAGACGCCGTCCGGCCGTTAAAAAACACTTGATTTTTCACCTAACTGCCTGGAAAAATTAGGCCAACAGAAGAAGTTGTTTTTCTTACTCAAAAAGTGCCTACTTTTCTCACTGTCTTCTGTTGGAGAAGTGCGTATTTCTTCAGCTGAAAAGTGAGAAAAGTAGACACTTTTCCCAATTGTCGTATGAAAAAGTGGTGGGAGAAGTAGGGGCTGTTTCCACTAGTAAAGTAATAATACTATATTTTCACAAAAACTATTACTCAAAACTTTAAACGCGTTTTTCTCGGAATAGTGTTTTCCAAGTCGGGCGAAAAGATATCTCTAAAAACAAATCGGTTAATCGATGTGAAATTTATTTTCACGTATTCTAAATACATTAATCTGAAGAAATACGGGAGCTTTCTTTATCAAGGCAAATTTTTTTTATTAACGTTTTTGTACAGAATTTTATGCTCCGAAAATTCACTTTTTTTCAAACAGGCGCCATTTTGTTTACAATCAGTATTTTCAAATTTTGGCCCATATTTCTTTATTAGTTTATTGTGAAATGATTCAGATATTCTTTTTCAACTTTGTTGCAGGTCGACTACTGTTCCCGCAATCCTTTCGCCCGTCAAGATGAAGATCTGCACTGAACGAACTCTGAACTTCGGTAGTTCAGAACTGAAGAAGCATACAGACAACGATAAATTAACCATTTTGTTTCATCTACACTGTAAAAAGTCGGGTGTGGATTTGGAGTTCGGTGTTGATTTTCACTCCGCCCGGTGTAAAAATCAACCAATCAGAACTATTGCCGCATATTGTTCTTCATTTTGATTGGTTAACTTTCACACCCGCGGAGTGAAAATCAACACCGAACTCCAATTCCACACCCGATTTTTTACAGTGTATTCGTTTGTTAAATTCTCCTTTTTGTTACTGCAGTCGGAGGAATATACGACTGGGTTCGCAACAAAAATATAATCCATTCCTGATTATATAAAGTTATATGTTTATATATTATAAACATATAACTCTTATAACTTAGTAAATAAGTTTTCATGTAAACCGTAATCACAACGAGTAGTTCTCTCTTCTATTTCAATAGCCTTTTTAGATGGTTTCCTTTCTTTCATGATCAAACATTTTTCGTTAGGTTTACCTAATGTTTAGTTATCACAACCAACAAAATTTGTTTCACCGTTTTTGTTATCAATTCAAACGGTTTGGTTTTCATAAAGAAATCACATAAATTTCGCTGATAACCGCGCCAAATCGCGTCTATCAGTTTTGGAACTTATGTTTAAAATATTTTCAGTATCGCGCATTTTTAGAAACATAATTATTACATAAACAACATTATAACATAAACAACATCTTTCTATCAGCAAATAATATTAAATAATATTGTGAGAATATTTGTAAAACATACTAATATTCCAAGAACATTCCTGGAATATTAATTAATATTATTTGCTGATAGGGCTACTTAGTATTTCAGCAAACATTAATGTATTCTTATTCAAAAATTGAACATAAATCGTTAAATAAATAATATTATGTTCATAGTTTCATTTCTCCGCTCGATCAGTTATATTAGATTATTACAATCCAACCTTAAAAATAAAGTAACATGAGCTAAGTTACTTCAACATAGCATCTGTTCAATCAATAAAACCACCATGTTCACTGAAAAAAAGTTGCAAAAAATAGTTTTAACATAAGAGGAATCCGGTTATTGTAAGAGGATTCCTCTTAGAATACGACATTCCTCTTAAATTAAGAATGATATTCTTATTTTAAGAGGATATTTTTAAGAGTATTGCAAAGGAATTCCAACATCTGAGACGAACTTCATTTTCAATGTAAACACAACCTCATCTTTCAGTTGCATCTGACGATTTTTGTGTTGCATCAGCATATTTCTTTCCCCACTGTAAAACCACTTAAAGGGGAATATACATGTAGAATTTAAAAAAAATCGAATTTTTTATTACATATTCCCAATCTACAACATTTCAAGAACGTTGTGCATTCTTTTTCAATCTTTATTATTTATACAAAATGGTGCTATCAAATAGAAAAAAATGGGATTTTCCATTAAAAAAATACGATTTTATAATTTTTTTACGGAGAACTAAACAAATAAATTTTAAAAAGCCTTATTTTATGAATTAAAGATATATTTCAGGCACAAGCTCAAAAAATTTCAAGCAATTCGGCTTGGTAGTTCCGGAGAAATCGTGGCAACCGCATCTGAAAACATAGTTTTGAGAAAAACTCGCTCGAAGTTGTCAGCACGCACTCACTGCCTGCAGTCATATTATTAGCAATTACGGTTAAACTATTTTGAATTTTATGCTGAAAATTCAAAACAACATTCTTGAAATGTTGTAGATTGGGAATATGTAATAAAAAAATCGATTTTTTGACAAATCTACATGTATATTCCCCCTTAACTTCCTTTTTCTGTGCTTCTAGGTTTAAGTTTAATATCTTTAAATTAGCTCATTGAACCTCACGCCATAATGACTGTCGAATACAATTCTAGTGTAGCGAATAGGCACGATCAATTTTTACTACACTGTAAAAAATCGGGTGTAGAATTGGAGTTCGGTGGTGTTTTTAGAAACGCCGGGGGGGGGAGTTTAAAAAAAAAAAAGAATAAAAAAAATGAGCAC
>JABFPB010007333.1:0-11118 GCA_022817645.1 Ceratoteleas bidentatus | reverse complement strand
CTTTGGAGATCTTCGGCGGTCAGTAGTGGTTTTTTTGACTTGAGGGATTGTTGGTGGTCTTTCGGATTTCTGGTGATTTTTGGCAGTCTTTTGGGAGTTTTGGCGGTATTTGGGGATTTTTTGCGGTATTTTGGGATTTTTGGCGGTTTTTGAGGGTTTTCAGTGGTCTTTGGGGTTTTTATTTTGGAGATTTGGGATTTTTGGCAGTCTTTGGGGTCTTTGGGGTTTTTTGCGGTCTTTATGGTGTAATTTTTAGAAAAGCGTTCTATTTATTATTTCAAATCATAGTGTTGAGAGTTTTAAATTAACACAGTGATTCTTTGATAATGGGAGAATACTGTCAATGAAAAAGAATCAACTTTTGTAAAGTATTGTAGTATACCATATCTAACGCTTTTTTCAAAATAAAAAAATATTTTAATATTTGAAATATAAACTTTATATGTTTATCTAACAATTAAAATTTATATTTCAAAAACCAATTGTTTTCCTTAAGGATGAAAAGAAGGGAGTAAAATGGAGTTGTTCCCTGCATTTCCTCCCTGGGACAAAATCTCGGTTCTACTCCCTAAAATTAGGGAGCAAAGTGCGTGCTTTCGTCCCCGAGTGACGAAATAGTATTTTTGCACCAAGGGAGTAAAACGTTTACTCCCCGAGGTGCAAAATATACTATTATATTAGCAATTGTTTATCTGTGTTTTTCGTTTGCAAACAGTATTCTTTGACAATCACATGCTCCCGGAGTGAGAAAATGTATTGATTAAGTTACAAGTAAAATTAGAATTATATTTTAAGATGGTTCGTTAGACATACGTTAATGAGTATATTTTTATTTAATTTTGTTTAGAAGTTGATTTTAATATTTTAAATAAGAGCAATTAATTTTCTCGCTGAGTGAGTATGTAGTGAAACATACAAACATGATTTTTATAATCGCTAATCGCCAAAAGTTTGCTTCGCGTTTTTTATGTGAACAAAATCACGAAAAACAAACTTCAGTCGAAAATAGACTATACAAAAGGATTGTTTATAGATAGTTTACATTTTCCCATAATCAAGGAATAGATTGTGGGTAATGCAAGGGTAAAATCGACCTGATAATTTAATTAATGAAAAAGACACTAACTCCGAGATGGTAAAAAATTTAGAGGTGGCATCTTCATTATTACGAAGTCCCCTATCTTCAAATTCGGTTGGACTGCAGTCCATTTATTGCGCGTCTGCAGCGTATGAAGATATTCTAACTTCCATTTCTGCCATAACGAGTTAGTCATTTGCATGACCTGTTTCCACCTAACTTTAGGATTCTGGGAACTTGACAGTGCCTCTGGAACAGGGGATGATGCAGTGCCACTGAACACTGTTAATTGGAATGTCTAACTGACCTTTGACGTGTACAAGAAGGTCCACTAGTAGCACAGGTCCTCACACATCCAATCTGGGAATACTCAGTGTCTTTGTAGGAGCCACTCTAGACTTTGCCATTAATAGGTGAGTCTTCCATTGTCCAATAATGTCCCTCAACCTCAAATGTACTACTGCTGAATACGCTTTATTTCCAGCATCACTGAATCCTATCAGTTCGCAAACAATACCAAAAATAAACTTTCCTTTGGTTTAATCATAACGAAAGTACAGCTAGTCAGTCTCGTAATAATAGTGGAGTTCTCCTTCCTCCCTCCCCCTTTTTTTTCTTTTTAAACAATACCCAAAATTACACTGCGTTTTTGTTCATTACAACTGAGATAGAGATATTCAGTCTCAAAATAATACTGGGGTTTCCTTCCTTTTCGGCTGCCAAACAAAAGTACGCGTCGCGTAACTCAACAGAAACTTAACCTAGGTAGTTTGTTTCAAATCGTTTTCGGATCACAAACAAAAATAAGATAACAAAAAGGGAATCAATTTTTAGTTTCGCGTTACACTTCCACGTGGATCGCTCTCCAAACGAATCGAGAAAGGAGACAACAACAAAAACTAATCGGGCGTCCCGAACGCGCGCTTCTCGCGTTTACGATTGGCGCTTTTCGCGACGCTTTCCCCGGGACTCCTCGCGACGCTTGCGATGGCGCTCAGATCGGAGTTTGCCACCACGTCGCTCGCGACGTCGATCGCGACGACGGCGAGCGCGCCACCCGTCTTTGCAGTGCTTGCAGGTCCGCAATGTCACGCCTTTGCGGCCACAGCGGTAGCAAAACACATTCTTCGAATTTCGGCTTGGGCACTCGGTATAAGTGTGGCCCTTGCCCTCGCAGGCGTAGCAAACGACCGGGGACTCATTTGGGGATGAAGAAGAACTTCCCGAAGTGTCCGAGCTCTCCGAGCTGGAACTGGTCGTGGTGGAGTCATCCGAACTTGAACTAGACGAGCTGCTCGTCGGGCAGTGGTGCCGGCGCGAGGATCGACGCGACGTTGCTCTCGAACGCGACTTGTGGTCCCTCGCGGGGGACTGCGACCGACCGGACGTGCTCGTTGACGGAACGGAACGCGGCTCGCGTGCACTCGACCTCATGTGTTCATTTGCAGGCTTCACTGCTCGATCGGTAGCATCGCGGTGTGGCTTTCCCTCGCGCTCGGTAGGGGGGTCAACCACAGGGGTTCGGGCGCGCGTCTCCAAGCGTGAGCGAGACCCAGCACGAACTGGGGGACGCGAAAACACGGCCTCGGCCGATACCGGGCCCGACGACCGCGACACGGCGCTCGGGGGTAGGGCACTAGGATGCTCCAAAGCCTCCGCCATTTCATCCGGGGCATCCGGCGGGGAGCAAGCCGGGGGAACAAAGCTCTGTGGCGGAACACCGAGCGGTTTCCCCCGCGCATCTGGTGCCGGAGTGGCGACGGGCGCGGCTTGTGCCTGAATAGCAACGGACGCGGCACGCGACGGAACGGCGGCAGGCGCGGATCGTGCCGGAGCGGTGATCGACGATGAAGAGGCGACCACCCGTGGACGGTATGCCTCGATGGATATAATCTTCAGGGGACGACTGCCGGCACTCTCTTTGGGTCTGGGACCAGGCTCTCGGGCCGGTATGCTTTGTGATCGACTGGTCGACGCCTCGGACTGCACCTCTTGTGCTCTGGCGCGCTTCCGCGGGTCACGCTCGAAGGGAGTGTCCCGTGCGGGACCTTCAGCAGGCGGGGACTGTTCCGGTTCCTTTTCGGCACTCGATTGAGGGTGCACAGGCGTCTGCGTGGCAGCGTCCACCAGCGTCGTCGAACGAGGCGGATAGATCTCGACCAATTGGTTCAGCACCCGCTGAACGATAGCGCGCCACCAATTATCGCCGAAACGACCAACTGCTTCCCAAAATTCGGGGGGGAGGTCATTATGAAGGGAGGCATGCAGGCGTTGGAGCGCGGCATGGTTCTCGTCCACCAACCTTCGCAGATCTGGAGGAGCCATTTCAAGGGCGACCAAAGGGCTGAAGAGGGAGAATAAAAGAAAGCGTTAAACTATTAGGCACATATAAAATAAACAAACTGGAAATAAAAGTCACATTAGATTATAGATCCGCGGATACTGATAATAGTTACAATAATAAGAGATAATACAGGTTTGGGGAAGTCTGAGTGTCTGGGGACCGTCCTGATTTATCGGCTATGTACAAGTAACTAAGGTAAGTCCGTGGGTTCGTAAGGCCCAATCGCGATTAGTCGCGACCCTGCGGGTTATGGTCGAACTATTCGACGAACCTACTCGCGTCCGTGAGGGCGTGACTCCTCAAGCCAGTTGTTTTGGCCGCTGCGGTTTGCAACGGTCCCAGGCACTTGTTCCCCCAGACAGGACCGCCTCACTGACGGTGCGCTTCGCGGGCTAATTTATCCGCCATTTGGTTCCCCACATTATCTGAGTGACCCTTCACCTTCGCCCACTTTACCCGCTCGAAACGTTGTAATAATTCGGAGAGTTGGGTGAACTCTTTCCGGTGCACCACTTCCTTGCCTGCTGCGTTTTTCCACTCCTTCTTCTCCCACTCGGGCAAGTACTGCGTCGCGCACCTAATGACGAAGTCTGAGTCGGTGTGGACACGCAAGCGTTTCTGGCCGGCCTGAGCGACAGCTTTCGCGGCTGCGATAACTGCCACGATCTCTGCGCGGTTGTTTGTACAACGCTGACGAAGAACCTGAACCTGAGAAAGGTTCGCGCGGCAATCGGGTCAAAGTAGACGCCAATTCCGGCTTTTGCTGTGCCTTGACCATTTAGCGAACATGACAGGGTTCGGTCCAAACATTGACAAACCCGTTCTCATCGACCAAATCTCGAAAAACGCGCTCCAGATTGTCCTCGGCCAGAAAATAAGCCTTGATCTGCGACACATCTGCTTGCACGATTTTTCCTGTGATCTCTTCGGTAATTTCGTACTTGTTGGGGGAGAGCACGGTCCGCACGCGATAGGGTCCGACCCAACGGGGGGCTAGTTTGGAAGAAAAATATTGGATCGCTGAGGATAGCGCATGATTACGGAGCAAAACCAGGTCGCCGACAGCGAAACTTTGATTCCGGTGACGCAGATTATAATAGCGACTTTGCCTCAGATTCTCATCTGCGAGGTTTTGGGCAATCAACGTACGAAGGTCGGCTAACCGAGACATACGCGCAATCCACTTCTCGGCATCAGGCGAATCCGTGTCGGGTTCTCCCGGCGGGGCTTCAGGGCTAACACTCATCGGGATTGGATCGCGCCCCAGATTGACGAATGCGGGGCTAGTTTTCAGGGAAGAATGATACGCGGTGTTGAATGCGAATTGGAATTCGGAGATATGCATATCCCACTCGCGGTGGTCATTTTCAATGTACGCGGAGATCATCTGTTTTATGACGCGGTTGACACGTTCGACGGGGTTTGATTGTGGATGGTACGGTGGTGTAGTACGGTGAATAATCTGCGCGCGACGCAACAGTTCCGCCACGTTCGTGTTGCAGAACTCTGTCCCGTTGTCACTGTATAAAATGCGGGGGGTCCCCCAACGATTGATTATCGAATCCCGCAAAATTTCCGCGACCTTCCTGCCCGTGGCCTGCCGTAAGGGAACGCACTCGATCCATTTGGAGAAAGTGTCCTGCGCGATCAGGAGGTAACACTGACCGTTTTTGCTGCGGGGAAACGGCCCCATCAAATCTACCGCAACCACCGCCCAGGGCTCGTGAATGGGGTGGTGGCGCAGAAAGCCCCCGGGGGCGGATTGAGCACTCTTCCCGCGCTGACACGAAGCACATATTTTCAGGTAGCGCGTGACGTCTTGGGCTAGCCCCGGCCAATAGTAGCGTCGCCGAATCCGCTCCACGGTCTTCTCGATACCGAGATGCCCGGATTGTGGCAGATCATGGTTTTCGCGCAGAATGGCGCGGCGACAACAACGGGGAACCACGATTTTCCACAGGGAGCTATCCGCGATGAGGGTCTCAAATTTCGTGTCGGGAATGTGCTCCAACAGTCGGCCCTGGTCGATTTTCCAATCGGGGTGGGACGTTGGGTTATCAGAGACCTCGGTGAATCGGCGATTGTACCACTGGTCATGTGGGTCGGACCATCCCGGGGACGCCGCGACCGACGCGGTGCAGAGAGTCTCATCTAGTTCTCCTGCTTGAGCCAACGCGCCCGGGACTCGGGCAGGGACCGCGTTCCGGTTAATGATCTCGAAGCAGTAGGCCTGCAATTTGACGAGCCAGGGCGCGAGTCGCGGGGGTGGTTCCTTTAGGTTACATAACCAGCGTAAGGAACCCGCATCTGTCACTAATTGGAACTTTTGTCCTTCGACATAGGGGCGAAATTTACTAATGGCCCAGACGGCCGCGAGGCATTCCCTTTCGGTAGCCGTGTAGCGCTTTTCGACTTCAGACAAGGCGCGACTCGCGTAACAAATAACGCGTTCCCTTTCGTCAACACATTGACTGAGTACCGCCGCGATACCTGTAGTACTTGCGCTACACTGTACCGAGCAAGGATGTCCAAAATCAGGGGGCGTGAGCATTACGGCATCCGCGAGGATGGTTTTTATGAGTTCGAAAGCCGCTTGCTGCTCGGCCTGCCACTGCCACTTCTGGTTTTTTCGCAATAAACGGGAAAGCGGTTCGGCTTTAGTCGAGAGGTCTGGCAGGAACCGGCGGTACCAGCTGACCATCCCGAGAAAGCGTCGCAAACGTTTCAAAGTGGTGGGAGCGGGGTACTCTAGCACGGGCTTACATTTCTCCGGATCGACTTGGAGGCCCGACTCGTTAATCACGTAGCCTAGGTACCGGACACTCGAGCGGCAGAAATTACTTTTTTCAACGTTTATTGCCAAATTCGCACGGCGTAATTCGCGGAGTACAGTCCGCAACTGTCGCAGATGCTCGTCGAATGTAGAAGTAACCACGATTACGTCGTCTAAATACACGAACACGAAAGGAGACATTTTCGGCCCGATTATCGAGTCCATCAACCGTTGAAATGTGGCTGGCGCGCCCGTCAGGCCATAGGCCATGCGGCGGAATTGGTAAAATCCTTTTCCGGGGACCGCGAAGGCCGTCAACTCGCGGCTCTTCTTTTCGAGGGCAACCTGGTGGTACGCCTGACTCAAATCGATGGTTGATATGAAGCGCGCGTCACGTAGCTTATCGAATATACTGTCCATCGGTGGTAGCGGGTAGGCGTCCCGTTTCGTGATTTTATTTATCTCGCGGAAATCTAAACAGAAACGATATTTTCCGTTCGATTTTTTTATCATTACGATAGGGGTGGACCAGGGGCTAGATGCAGGTTCAATGATTCCGGAGGCGAGCATCCGATCGACCTCGTCACAGATAGCGTTATATACAAGGGGGGACACGCGACGGAATTTTTGGCGAATGGGGACGTGGTCTCCTACGTCTATTACGTGTGTCACCAAAGGGGTCAAGGAGAGTTTTGTGGACGGCTCGGGAAGCTCCTCGGACAGTAATTGCTGTAACCGTGTGGTCTGAGGGTCCGACAAGGATACCAACCCGCAACAGTCCATAGCGGCAGCTTGCTCAGCAGCTGACTCGAAAGGGTAGGTTTCCGTGGGGGCATCGCTAAACGACCAGGCAGGCGTAGCAAAGTCGATTTGCAGCTTCAGTGCGCGCAAAAAGTCAAGTCCGAAAACACACGGATACGACGACGACGGAAAGGCCCGGGCCACCACCACGGACTGTCGGTTTCGGAGTGTAATCGGGACCGTAACTTCATACTTGGCATCGCTACCTGGTCATTAGCGACGCGAATCCTGGCTCGCGCGGGGCGTTTCTCTAGCGCGAGCTCGGACGCGAGTTTTAGGCCCTCGGTACCGAGAAAAGTGCCGCTTGCTCCCGAATCGACCAACCCTTGAATTCTCCTGCCCTCAATCTCGACACTCAACATTAGGGACGGGTTGCGCGAAATGGCATGCAGGACGATTTCCGGTACTGCGTCTGGTTCGGGCTCCTCCAGCGGAGAGATCTCTCCGGGTTCGGGGGACAGATTTGGTGAACAGGCCTCGTTGGTCAGGGTTGCCTCGATTATCGTACTCAGGGACGCACCAACCCCATCTAACGCCCCTGAACCTCGTTTCCCGAACAATTCGGGCACTGGGTCTTTCGCACATTCTCTTGCCCGCATCCGTAGCAGAAGATTCTGCGGGGTTCCGGGCAAGCGTTATAACGGTGGCCGGCCTTCTTGCAATTGAAGCAAGTTATCTCGCGAATGGTAACCGCGGGAGGATCGTTGAGAGCGTCTAGCGTCGTCTGCGTAGAAACAGCAGCCCGAGGTGGGTCGGCGCGTTTCGGTTTGATCGTTTTCTTCGACGTGGTCGATTTCGGATTAGCCCCCGACATTTCGAACATAAAAGGCTCGTCGTCCTCTTCCGGATGGCCATCGAGCGCTTCCAGCGCGGCCGCGGTGTGCTGGCGCGGAGCGCGACGCGCATGCGGGTCGCGATACGCGAGTCCGGCGAACAAGGAACGCTCGGGAGTCGGGGGAGCTTGAAAGGTTTTTGCTGCCGAGTACACGCGCTCCCGGTTCATCGCGATTGCTTCGAGCTCGTCCAGGTCCCTCACGTAATTGCGGTCGATATAAAGTTGAAGTCGCGGGAGTAGGTTTTGGTACGCGCACTCGAGTTGCTCCATTTCGGACCAACGCGGAATTGTCCTGTTCATCAAATCGCGGATGCAGGTTAAATAATCGGCAACTGGTTCGTGTTCTCCTTGAGTCCTCCGAAGGATCTCGAGGCGTAGCGCGTGTTGTATGTCGGGTTTTAGGAACCGGACTTTGAAGGCGCGGATGAATTCCTCGACGCATACCCATTCGCCACGCCTTGTGCGAAACCACTCCAAGGCGAGACCGGAGAGGAAAAAAGGCAAGCTCGCCAGCATGCTCCGGTCGTCGATTGGCATAATTTCCCGTCCTTCCTGCAGACGGAGCAGAAAAGCTTCGCCGTCTTCTTTACCTGAGAACCGGATGTTCCATTTTCGCATGATCTCATACGCGTTCGCGGTGCCGGCTACCCGTGGCGCGTACTGGAGCCGACGGTACGGCTCGTCGTCCGGGAATTCGTCGCGCGGCTCGCGGTAATCCTCGAACGCGGCGCGCGCCCTCGGCTCAGGTCCCCGCGGCTCGCGGTAATCCTCGAACGCGGCGCGCGCCCTCGGCTCAGGTCCCCGCGGCCGATCGTAGACGTGATCGGGTCTGTCGTAACCGCGGGCCGGGATTTGAGGGTGGTTGTGGGATGCAGGAGCATACTCCGGACTCCGTCTCCCGGGATCCCGTGGCGGCCAGAATTCTCGTGCGGGAGCACGGAAGGGCGCTTGTTCGCGAGGATACCGATCTTCATGCGGGAATACTGTAGGCGCAGCGTTGTGGTAATGTTCGCTGCGGCGGCGCCGGAGGAGGGGCGGGCTCACGTCTTGGTTCAGGCACGGGAGGCTGATTGAGCGCGTATTCGCGAAAAGGACGATCCCCATAAGAGGTTACGCAGGGCGCGGACTCGTAGTAGCGTCTGGACTCACGCGGCCGCGCAGATGGCGCGGAGGGTGCTGGAGAGAAATCTAACTCGCCCCAAAATCGACGGTAGGCGGTAATGCCGGTGGGAGACCGTGCCTCAGGTCGTCCGAGACTTGACTCCGGGGGATTATCGCGCACCCGCCTATCAGACCTTGGGAGCGCGTGGGCAAGAGGCTCGGACACTTGCTGTGGGTGGGCGTCCCATTGTAGGGTACGTCGGGGATGCTCCACCACCACAACCGGCGTAATATAGTTGGCGGCGGCGCCAGCCGTCGACGACTGAGCCGGCAAGGCCCCGTCTAGCTGCGCCAGGTCTAGAGCAGCTCGCGGTCGCTTCGGAATTGCTCCCTGCGCTACGTTAGGTATCGCGCCGATCGTTACCGCGGGTCGAAGAATTCTCCCGTAATCCTGTGAGGGACGACGAACTGTAATCGGGTCCGATTGGTCTGACGCCGGAGGCGACGGCGTCCGTGCCGGTGTTCGAGCCTGTTCGGCGTTCAGAACGGTCGGGGTTAACGCGACCTGACTCGCGGCGGCCAGTTCCGACCACGTATTCGCGGAAGGGTGTATCGGCGTGTTGTCTACGGCGACAAACGATGCTCCGACCGGGGGGGATTCGCGCTCGGGAACATCCGTGACACTTTGCGTCCTCGACGAGTGATCACTTGCGTCACTACGGGGTCTCCGGCCGAGGCATGCCTTCACCAACCGCTGGCGTCGAACATGAACGATGCCCTCGGTTCCGAGATCGCGATTGCGCAATTCCCGGTCTAAATCGCGAGGAAACAGGGATTGCACCCATTCTTTTATTCGGCGTTCGGCCGACATGTTGTCTCTCTTTACTCGTTGAGCACAAACAAAAAGGAAGGGAGGGGAACTTAAACTGTTGTTCCAAATCAATTAACCAAAAGAATGCAAGAGGAAATGGGGAGAGAAAAAGAAGGAACGGGAAACTCCACAGCCCCAATTTCTTTGAAGTCAATGAATCATTTTATTTCATTAGGAATCGTTATAATCGGTTTGCTTCAACCCGCGACACTCAATGATAATACTATTCGAATCGCCGTAATTATTTGGTCGACAACAACACGACCCAAAACAAAGAAACACTATTTCGATACGAACTAGCTTCATACGTAAATACGAGCGATTCGAATGTAAACAACGCAGACCAAAATAGAGATTATGTCGAAGTAATGAAAATAACTTTATCAAATATTGCCTAAGTAATATTTCTTCACAATTTATTTCAAAATCCCAATTCTCTAGGGAATGGAATCCCATTAATCCGGGACAGTGCAAAATTTTAGCGCGACAACTTCTTGATGCCTGCACAGTAATGTCTCGTACGAATTTTTGCAACAATCGAAGTCGCATATTATAAAATAAGATCATGGCAGGATCGCCAATGTAACGGGTCGGCGCTTTCTGGTCTCATGAAAGCATTCGACCGCCCCTTCGCCACCGATTCAGGGCCCAAAAGAGAGGAAATAAACGCGTTAGATAAAGAGGTCAGGACCGCCAGTCGCTCGGTAGCGACAAAGATAGGGGAATAGATAGGGAAGGAAAGCTCAATTCGCGAGGCCCTAGGTCGGTGAAGCGGATGACGTGTGATAGCACGAGGGATGGTCCACGCAACGGCTCATCTGCTGCGCCAGATCCGAACGATTGTCGCAAAAAGAAAGACAAACCACAAACACAAAAAAAAGAAAAGAGACGAGATGTCGGCTACTCATTTGTCTATTTCGCAAATGTCCACGCGAATAACACGGGGTCTATTCCGCAAATTCAAAACAGAAGAAGGTTCCTCACGCAAACAAAAAAAATAACGCCAAACGCTTACAACTACGCGCGGGGTCATCGTTTCGATCGCAAAATCTTCAACTGAGAAAATCAGAACCCTAACCCTATTCGCGCAAAGCTATCACGAAATATCGCGACGAAGTTACCTCAATTATGCCCAAAGTACAATCGCAACGGCAATAGAAAAAAAACCAGAGAGAAATATACGCGGCGCAAAAGGAAACGAGTTTTACTTGACGCGTGCAGGCAGCAATAAGTTCGCGCGCGCGGCAAGCAGAACCAGACTCACGCCAAGCGAAGAAGTAGCAGATTCCCCGCAAGGGAATAGGAGAGATAAAGA
>JABFPB010007332.1:0-11111 GCA_022817645.1 Ceratoteleas bidentatus | reverse complement strand
CTACCGAAATGTAAATTTTGAAGAAAATCCGAGGACCCTTGGTCAAACAGTATCGCACTTGGGAAACTCTTACTCTACAATAATCGGACAATGAAAACATCAACAAACAATCGAACGTTTGTGGAAACGGACAAGTGTGTTTCCCGATACGCAGTCAACACTCTAGCACTTCCTAGGTCTTGTGGATAAGATGCTCACGTTGTTGGCTGGAATCGGTTGGAGTATTAGGGGTTCGATTCTCTGTCGCGACATTTTTTTCTCTAGTTCATTATCAGGGTTGTTATATAAACGAATTACATAGTAAATATTATGTGAATGCTTGGTAAATGATTTATATAAATATTATGTAAACGATTTATGTAAATTTTGCAGTCCAGTGCGGACTCATCTTTACGTAAAATGTATATAAATCGTATACATAACGTTTACATCAAATTTACATTAAATTTATGAAAAATCTGGCTGTCAGGGACATTGCATGGTTTCTAGTATATATGTAAATTGCAATAATATTCATAGATCAAAATATTTTCATGATGAAAATAATGTGCAGAAAGCTTACGTAAATACACTTTGAGGTTGGACCAAGTGTGATTTTCTAGATATGCTTAATAGGTGATTATTGTACCTAAACTTTAATATTGCATATTTTCACAGATCAATACCTTTGCATGAAGCAGTATGGAAACAATCAACAAAACGACTATTTCCGTCAACTAGAAAAGAGGATCGAACTTCAATAAGATAAGATGAATTCCCACTTCTTCTGTATCAACGAATCCCAACATTAATTGTAGTGTAAAAACGCACGATCAAAAAGAAAATTTATCCGCAGATATGTTTAATAACGGCAGGAACATTCAATTAAGTTGCAAGGATTGCCAACGATATTTTAATGACTTACCCCAATTGTTATCGCACAATTGCTGTTACACAAGTGAAAGTGTGGATCAATTTCAAGATTGCAACCAAACATGTAACAAAAATCAACAATCAACAGCCCCAATGGAAGATCACGGAAGATCAATCAATGCAGACAAACCGTTTTCGTTTCAAAACTCTCGCAAATCTTTCGAAAATCGTACTATCTTTTCACAGCCCCACCGTGTTCACACTAGGGAAAAACCATATAAATGTAAGCATTGCGACAAATCTTTTAGTCAGCGAAGTCATTTGACTGATCACTACCGCGTTCACACTGGCGAAAAACCATATAAATGTAAGCATTGCGAAAAATCTTTTAGACAATCTAGTAGTTTGACGACGCACAACCGCGTTCACACTGGCGAAAAACCAAATAATTGTAAGCATTGCGACAAATCTTTTAGTCAGCGAAGTCATTTGACTGATCACTACCGCGTTCACACTGGCGAAAAACCATATAAATGTAAGCATTGCGAACAATCTTTTAGTCAATCTAGTAGTTTGACGACGCACAACCGCGTTCACACTGGCGAAAAACCATATAAATGTAAGCATTGCGAAAAATCTTTTAGTGACTCAAGTAATCTGACTAAGCATAACCGCGTTCACACTGGTAAAAAAGCATATAAATGTAAGCATTGCGAAAAATCTTTTAGTCAGCGAAGTGATTTGACTTATCACCACCGCGTTCACACTGGCGAGAAACCGTATAAATGTAAGCATTGTGAAAAATCGTTTCGTCGTGGATGTGATTTGACTACGCATGAACATGTTCACACTGGAGAAAAACCATATAAATGTAAGCATTGTGAACAATCTTTTAGTCATTCAAGTAATTTGGTTAAGCATAACCGCGTTCACACTGGTGAAAACCCATATAAATGTAAGTATTGTGAAAAACTTTTTACTCACCGGGGTCATTTGACTGTTCACAACCGTGTTCACACTGGTGAAAAACCATATAAATGTAAGCGTTGCGAAAAATCTTTTAGTCAGCGATATCATTTGACTGTGCACAACCGCGTTCACACTGGCGAAAAACCCTATAAAAGTAGGCTTTATGACAAATCTTTTAATCGGCAGGTCAATTTGACTATATTGACGCATAATCGTGTTCACACTGGTGAAAAATCAAACGAATGTAAGCATTGTGAAAAATCGTTTCCTCGTCGATGTGATTTGACTAGGCATGACCGTGTTCATACGGGTGAAAAACCATATAAGTGTTTGCACTGTAATGAAACATTTGAACAACGTGGTTATTTAATTACTCACATTAAGACACACGGTTGTACAGTATAATTTCAGTGTAATAAAACAACTGACACGAACCCTAGTTTAAATAATAATTTGCGAATTCGGACCATTGCGAAACCGTAAAAGCGTCATAAATGTAACAAAAGATTTAGTCTCAATATAACTTTTAATAAATGTGTCTGACCTCATGTGATCGTAGTCTGATTACAAGTAGCATGCCAACAAATTACAGAGTAGTCTTTTACAATATCTCTTACAGTGAAACTATGGAATGGGGCTAAAAAACGAAACGTTTTTGACACGAAAAAAAAATTTTTTTTCGTATATGATTGAAATTTCTGGCAGCATTGTTAATAGACTATTTACGTTCGTGCACAATCATTTTAGCGACCAAAAAACATAAAAATACCATAATAAATTACGCAAAAAGCCCAAAACTGTATTTTTCACGAATTTTGCCTTCTACCGCAACCCCTGCCTCCTGGACCTCTCAATTGTTAAACCAGTTTGTGCGCCAGTTCACGCCGGTCAATTTTAGAGTGGTTTCGGAGAAATCTAACTTGCGGAAACCCATGCCAGAAGTCCTGAAACATCAAAAACTGTTTTTCCGGGAGTTTACAATACGCGGAAATAAACCATTAAAAGTTGGAATTGATTTCCGAAAGTAGTACCAAGATCAAAGAGTGCCCGAAAGTAGTTTCATGTGTATTTAATCTCAATCAGCGATGGGCAAAACTCTTGAATTTTCAGTCAAGAAAAATTCCTCCATACTGTTCGATAGTCCGAGACAAGTATCGGAATATCGGGACACCTCCGATACTTCGATACCGGTATCGGACTATCAGGACAATCGATTATTGTTAATCTATAATCCCTGATTAATCAGTCATATTGAGTAATAATCAATACGATTATTAACGATATTGATAAATAATACAGTGTGATTAAATTGATTAATCAACAAAATTAATATGATTAAATTGATATTATTTAATCTAATATTAAATGATTTTGTATGTTTTGTATGAGCTCCCAGTGGAAAAATTCCATCATATACCATTAGTACCAAAGGGACCGAAACTGAAATATGATTTTCGACCACCAATATGGAAATGCATATACTCTGATAGCCACGGTTTGCCATAGTGATATTATTAACTGCTTCAGTAAATATTTTTGTGTTTTAAGGGGGCATTTACTTATTTGACGCCAAAAAAAGTGTTTCTTTAACAATTTATTTCTCGAAAAGGAAGGAAGATGTGAATCCCCGGACTTTTGCAACATTTTTATTAACATTTCGAGATAATTTATAAATTGTTTCAAGTTCGTATCTCCAGCGCAACTCCAGTGGTGTTCCAGCTTGCGAGCCGGCACATTACACGGGCGGAAATGTAGCGTCCGAACCAGTCATCTAAAACTAAATCCGTTAACTGTACGTTAAACTAGATGAAATTCCCTAGAGCTTATACCTACTTCTGGTGAAAAATGTTAAAAATTGGCAAAATGCCGGCCAAAATTCGAATTTCAATAAAATTCAATTTTGTTCAAATGGCATGCACATGCGCAGTGGACAAAATGACTCCGCGCGGTGCGAATTTTCACTCCGTTACTCTTACACTCACACCGTAGCCTCAAACTCCGTGAATTTTTATACTGTGCAGGTATGTTTGTGAAACCATTCGAAAAATGGACATAATTACTAGAAACGTAATATTAGGAGAAACAGAATGAAATATTTACGATGTATTTGTCTATATTGAATGAAGTTCTTCGTAAATAATTAAAATTTGAATGCATATCGAATGACAGAGCTACTATTAGCTTACTTGAGGTTCGGACAATTTAAAATAAAATATTTTAATAACGACATTTGTAATTAAAATTTCAGTTTTTAGTAGTATAGCCAGAAAAACATACTTTAAATGTAAATTTTCCCAAAAATTCAGCAATTGAATAGAAAGAACTATAAAGTTTACTGTACTTCTATGAATTTCTAGATATTTATATTACATATTCAATATTCAAAGTTATCCTTGAACTTCAGAGTTTCTTAAATGCAATAGTAATAGAATTTTAGATGATTCAGAAATAGAAGTATTTCATAATCTAAATTTCCATGCCGACGCAAAGTAATCAATTACCCAACTGATCAATAACAGTGAATAACCATCTGACCCAACTGTCTCCCAAATCTTCGAATCACTTTATTCCTCTTGATTTAAATCAATAGATCAGCGATCACAATATTTTAGCATCTCGAAATCGCTTTTTGAACTGTTTGAAAAATTGTGTTGCCACGCGCCGCTGCAGATAATTTCTAAGAGAGACGTCGTCGCGCTGCCGGGATGTTACGAAAGCGCGCTCATTTCGCGTGCTTTAGATAAGAAGCTTTCGCGTGCGCGACGCGTAATCTCCAAGATGCGCGGCGAGTCTTTCCGGCAAAGTGAGCCGCTTGTCGATTTTGACGGGCGATATTTAAATTGCTAATGCCGCATCTGGGGAGCTTCAACTTTCGTAACGCGATTCCGATCAACCGGATTACGTGGGAGTTTGGAAAAATCCGGGCTTTTTTTGCGGTGAATCGGTGATGCGCCGAGCGGGCTATTAAAGTTAAGCAATTTTAATTGTATCCGCAAAATTCCGCCCGTCCGAGCGGAACCGTCGAATCGCGGTCGCTCCGTAATGGTACGTAAAGCCCAATTAATGGCGAGATCTTGTGGCGCAAGATGTATACTTTTTCCAATTAGGAGTCAAGAAGTTGGCGAAAAATTGAATTAATTGGAAGAAAAGTTGCGACGCTTTTAATAAGCATCGGCAAGTTTGAACAAATTCGATTAGTTTTCAACTATGCAAAAATGAAGCTGCCGCTTTATTCACTCGGAGCAACTCGTGGCGCATGCTAAAGTGCGTTCGGCATTTTTATCCGGCTAACGTGACGCAACTTTGAAAGACAAAATAATAACTCGTGAAGATTCCGACGAGACAAGCAAGAAGTTTGGATTATTCCGAGAAATGAGTGCACTGTCCGTGTTTATGAATTAAAATTTAATTAAATTTGAGAGTTGGAAAAAATATATTTCCAAATATATGCTATAAGAGATATAACTTTTTAATCATTATACATATTTGTTTACAAATTCGTATTTAGTCTTCACTTATATTTCCAACAAATCTATGTTTAAATTATTGAGATATTTGTTATGTCTACACGGAGCGAAATGATGTTTTAAAAATTGCAACGATGTGCTTTTATGGGCGTGCCCAATCGGGCATGCCCTCATGGGCCCCAAATCGGATCTTATCAGTAATCCTTCATTGGTCCTACATGGGTACCAAATTGGTTAAAGAGTGGACCTACTTGAACTCCATATGGAGTGAATATTAAACTCTCATGACACCCATTTAGCTGCGGATTTTTTACTGTATTCATTTTTTGTATAATGTTCAATTGACTTTCGAAAAACACCAAGTTGTGCATTATTATCACAATTTTCATGGTACACGTTGCAATTTCTAAAACGCCATTTCTCTCCATGTACATATTCAAATCCCAAAGCCAATATATGATTTACAACATTTTGCCGAAATATTTTTGTAAGAAGAAATTAGACACCTCGTGGACATAAACCGAATAGACATTGAAATCAAGTCTACAGATATTTACAAATAAGTTTTAGAAAATGGAAAATAATTTCTAGAAACCATGTTTCCACTTACAGTTTATCCGGTTTAATAAAAACGCGTAGACCCTATGGTAATGCCATTTACGTGTAAATATCTCATGTGAAGACTTTTTGTTATCTTTTCATCAGTGCAAATGAATAGCGTAATTCAACTTTCAATTGAAAACAAATAGCTAAATGTTAACTTCGAATACACCGGTGTTGACTTTTTGCGTTTAACACGGTGCATGTTAGCGACCAAGCGTTAAATTAACATTTCACAAAATGCACGGCCGAAACCAAATCGATGAATCATTCGTTATAAAGAGATACATTTTTTCAGAATACGCCATTACACGGCGTAACCATGTAATTTTCATGGCGCATTTTTCCCTTGTATAGAGGGAAAAGCCTTGAAAACGCGCTCGGCGTTTTCATTGTCGAACCAAATGTAATAGTGCAGTCAATTAGAAACGTTACAACGGCGTCATTACTGTTCAAATGTGTATTTCCAGCAAAACATGTCCCAAATTTGCATTCGTTTTTCAGCCTTCGAGAGACAAACAAAATCACCGAAGGCACATTATTTAACGGCCGCTGATTCTGCGGCCGAACGCGAACACATCGTTAATTTGTAATTAGACGCTAAGAGTGGGTGTAATTCGTCATAATTGAATAATACAATTTTAATTCGCACGGCCGCGCGCCTCCGCCGAAATAAAATTGGAGCGGCCAATCGAGCGCTAGGCGTAATTTTGGAAATTATTAAATTCCCCGCGTAATTACTGTTTGCATATGCGCCGTCAAATTCGATTTAATCCCCTTCGCTGGACCGACGATTTCAAACGTGTTTGATAAGATCACACAGGGATTAAGCGCGATCGGGCGCGCGATGATGCAGTCGCACGTTTTAAAACACGGTCGACCCAATCTTATTTTGATGGAACTTTGATCTGAATACAATCCGGCCGAAGCTCACGCGGAAACGGCACACTTACATGCGATCTACATTTGATCGGAAATTAACTCTTCCACAGTTTTTGCACATTCGTCGCTGATCCGAATCGCACGAAAATGAATTCCCGGTTTATTCGATAAATGAGGTGTATATTTATTTAGTTTGTTTGTGATTTTCATTTACGCTCAATATATCTTGCAATCCGAATCGCGTGAACGGCGAATTAATAAATCCACCAAATTAATGGATTCGCGTGGTTAAACGCGGAAGAAGACAGTTTATTTTTGCTTAATTAGGGCAAATGATATTCTGCAACGCCTGGAAAAACTTGCAAGACAGTTCAATGATGAAACGGTTTTGTTTATAATAAACGGGTGGCGTTTAAAATAAACGTGACTGTAGTAGATTGTGTTTTGTAGCATTTTTTTGTTTTTTGATTCATTAATTGCATAAGTTCAAACGAAGCTCAAGCTTCATAAGGGGAATAAACAGTCGTGCTTTAACACTTCGAATTTCTTCACGTGTTCAGCCTCTTTTCAAAGACATGAAACTTATATTGAAATACTTTATAATCTGGGTAAAAGTTTAGTCAAACATATTTGTATCTGTGTGACAATTTTAGAGTAAGCGATATTCTAGAATTGATTTACTTAAAAATGAAAGAAAGCGAAACTTATACGAGAACGTCATTAAAACGTTAAAGCAGCAAATAAACTGGTTTCAGTTTATTAGCTGAAAGAACGGAAATACTTTAAAAAGAAACTGAGTGTACCAAGCGGATCGAAAATCGAGTAAATGTTTGAGTTGGCTATTATTATTTTCAAATTAACATATTAGCTCCGATACCAAACAACCGCCGGGTTTGTTTAAATTTGGATTGAAAGCAATAAAATGTTCATGTGAATTTTCATGTGAAGAAAAATCGAATACGAAAAGACACATTTGAGAAGCGAAAGGTAAATTAACGTTGAAACGTATACTGTCCTGGGATATATACTAATGACATAATTGAAGTGTTCCGTTTTTACGGATAATCGTAATTATGAGAAAAGCAACACGTTGCCTCGTTCCACAGAGATAGTATTCCAGTTTTGACGTTTGATTAACTATACGAGCTTTTATTCCCGGCAAAATCGTAAATTTTGTATAAATTTAATGGGTTTTTCGTGTTTTGATTTGATACATTCATTATAAACAAATAATACCACGCCAGCACTTCACAAACCGCTAAAACAGAAGGGTTTGGTTAACGTTCGTACACTACTGTATGGACACATTTATATTACTTTGCGTTATCACTGGAACATGGTCGGGTTTATAAATTGCATAACATTTCTTTAGCGTTTTCACGTGGAACGATTTTTGATTAGATATACAAATAAATAGTTAACAATTTTGCAGCGACGTTTCTAGTATTTAATTGTACTTTACAGGATGTGTTTAGTAGTTTGATGTGAGCATTTTGTTGACATGCATGTTCCTGAGTACACGTAAATTATACATGCTAGTCATTTGCCGACAGAGACTAGCATGCATGCCAAGGCACTCGTGCTACTAAAATGCTTTAACATTACGTGTTCTTAGGAAAGATGTACACTCTTTAAAATAATTCCCTCTTAAAAAATTGTTTACTTCCGCCTTCTTCTCGCAATAATTTGAATTCGAATTAAATGATAATATTTGTAAACATAGCCGACATCAAATTATAATCATACTATCTTAATTCGCTTGATACTTTTATTTTATTCGGCAGCTGAACAAACAAATGTTAATTCACTGAATGCAATTTTGATAAGGCGCCATCGCTTATTTGCATCGACGTCTCAGTTATTTCTTTATTTATGTAACCAAGAAAAATAATATTCCTCAAGGATTAGAGTCTCTTCAGAATTAGGTCAATACCAGGTCACAGAAATTAATTTTAAAACATTATTTTTCCGATCCGACTGCGGATCGACGGCTTCCCCGAAGTAAGTAATAATCCAAAGAGCCATGATTTCCCCGTTCACTATAAAACCTGCAAAAAGCCCGCATTATCGTAATTGTATTAACGCATTTCTCAATTGTAATTGTATTAATACATTTCCTTATTAATTTGCATTTAAAATTAATAATCTGTCCTTCGCACCGCGTAAAGCATGATTGAATTTTCGTCGCCTTCCGAAGCTTTTAAAGAATGTTTTCGTGTTAATTCAAAACGATCTAACGAAGCGAAACAAAGCTTTCACATTAAGTACGGCTTTCAAAACTTGCAAAAATCCTCGCAAATATTAATTCCTCATTTATTCTTAATCCGAATTAATTTAAACAGTACGTTCCATTTAAAACCATGGTAGAAAATATTTGCACAAAATCTTTAGAAAAGTCTCTGTATCTTCAAAAAACAGCAAAGAGTATACAATTTGGAATACTAAAAATCATTGTTTTAAGTTTGTTTAAATTGATCCTAAATTGTACCATGTTATATAACAATCTCGACGTATCGCATCCCCTTTAGGACCAATTAAAAACTCTTCCCGGAATATACGGTACATTTTATTTGATCAATTACGAAAAATTCGAAATTGTACGATCTACATACGATATCGTTTTCTCAGCGCATGTTACAAATTTCTCTAAATCGAAGAAACTATAACTGAATATTTTTCTTACTGAAATATATAGTGCAACTGCGACTTACGCGTTTCTAACATTTTCGCGCTGAAAGCCATCTCAACTTACAGAATACAAATTGAATAATGTGATTCCGCGGCAGATAAGTCATATTACAATTTCATCAAGGCGATATCACGACCTCATCGTTCCAATATTGCAAGATGTAACGACGTCCTCACGGCGACGCACTGCCATATACCACTGAAATTGAGACACTGTAAACATAATGCTGCAGTTTGCCGTAGCGTAACGTTATGATACAAGATGACGTCGAAAAAGTAATTGTACATCATTTGGACGCGCGAATTTAATCTGCAACTAGCTCGTGATAAAATGCGCGCGAACGTCCCGTCGTAGGAGAGTCGTAAATTCAGGTCATCTCTGCACGGGGAAAAAATGCCATTTAGCCAACAGCAATGTTGTACTAAAACTAAGTTTGTACAGCATTGCTTGTTGGTTTGTAAACAAACCAACAGCGTATTGCTTTTGGATCAATATTATGTGTTCAAAAACAAGCTCGCGGTAGAACCGAAAATGTTGCAACAACTTTTGCACGGAGAAAACAAGTACACCCTTGTAGAAATAAATTTCTGAAAACCTCTGACAAAAGCTCTGAAAATCTCTGATAAGCTCTGAAAAAACTCTGAAAAACTCTCATAATTGAGACTGTCAGACTTTTTCAGAGAGTTTAAGAGATTTTCAGAGTTTTGTCAGAGGTTTTCAGAACTTTAAATAAGCGTAATTTCTTTGAAACTCTGAAAACCTCTGAAAACCTATGACAAACTCTGAACATCTCTGATAATTGAGACTACCAGAGTTTTTCAGCGTTTTTCAAAGTAATTCAGTTTTGTGAGACATTTTCAGAGATATTTTTCTACAAGGGCACTCTTAAAAATATCAATTCCACCACAAGAGGAATGACTTCTTGTTGAAATTCATTTTGTGGCAGTCATATTATGACTAAAATAATGCACGAGTTGTTCAAGACAACAGCTTATTCGTTGCCACCCCATCAGAACGGGACATTTCAGAAACGTTCCTTTTCACGAAACGTTGCAAGAACGTTCCAGAAATCTTCTGGGCGTTACAAAAACGTTTCAGAAACGGTAACTTTCGCCAATAAGAAGTTTCACGAACGTTTCACGAAACGTTTTGTTAACGTTTCAGAAGAGTTTCTGTAACGTTCAGGAAACCTTTTTCGAAAAATATCGTTCGAACTTGAAACGCTTACGAAATGTTGCTGCAGCGTTCAAAAAACGTTGTGGAAACGTTCCTGAAACCTATTCTTAAACCTCCTGGAAACTTCCCCAATGGAACCGAACGTTCAAAAAACGTTAGGTGAACGTTTCTATTGCGGTTGTGTAAACGTTCCTGGAAAGTTCCAAAACGTTTATTAAAAAAGATATTTACTGGGAATCGAACTCAAGCCTCCAAAGTGCCAAGCGGACACATTACCACTGAGTCACGAGACTTGATATCTCTTTGATATCTCTTCTATGTAGGAACTTTGTTTCCGGAAACTTTTCATGAAACGTTCGTGAAACTTCTTTTTGGCAGACAAGTTATCGTTTCAGAAATGTTTTTATAACGTTCAAAAGGTTTCTGGAACGTTCCTGCAACGTTTCGTGAAACGCTGCAGGAACGTTTCTGAAACG
>JABFPB010007331.1:0-11123 GCA_022817645.1 Ceratoteleas bidentatus | reverse complement strand
ACTTTTACACTCTCTTTCTCTCTCTCTCTCCCTCACTTTCGCAAACGTTTCCCCATCCCCGTCACCCCGACGCCCAGTGGCGACACCTCGAATAAGACCCGATCGGCCGAAACTTGAGCCTCTTTTTTGCGGCGTCCTAGTCGCAGCCCTCCGCGCGCGTTTAATTAATATTTGGCGTGTGCGGGCTCGGTCGTTTGATTAGCTCGGCGTTGCGCGGCCCGATGGACGCGCGTGCATCCGCGTAGAACGCCGCCAGTTAGTCGTGGAAAGAGATGATGACGGGCTGCGCGAAAGCATTCCGAGGGCCTACGAGCCGGCCGTAATATCACAATCATAACCGGCGCGGCGGCCCCTCGCTCGCGCCCGAAACGTCCTTACGCTTCAGCGATATCAAAGAACTCGGCGCTCGTTCGCCGGGCCGTCGCGTTCACGGCATCGCGCCGCATCCTCGTCATGTCTGCCGCAGCCATTGATTCCGAAAGATCGCGCCGAATAATTCCGGAATAAAGAGCGACAATGAGTTGCGCGGCGCCGCTGCAGCGCCCCCTTTGTTTGCACTTTGCGCGGCTATTGTTGCGCGAATCAACTAATATTCGCTGCCGCGCGTTTCAATTAGACCGTACAAACGTCGGGGTTATCATTGTGATTTCGGTAATTGTTGATCGTCCGCCGTGATTATTGTTACATGCGAGACGAAGGAGATTAAAATTCACGATTTCGGGATGGAAAGGGAGGACCTTTCAGGGGTCGAAATGGGGAAAAGTATTGCTGCTTTTTTGGGAAGTTACAAAAATGAATTTTTTCGATGATTGTGAAAATGAGAGAAGGGGTTTGGGTATTTGATGAGAAAGAATTAAAACGTAAGTTTGTTCAGTATTATCGATGCAGTAAAAAATTTAAAATAGAATCTTAAAAACCAAGTGACTGACTGAGAGTTCCAAAATGAAGAGTCGGAAATACTAAAATATTAAAACTCAAAGACCTTCAGTTATTTAATCAGAGTTGATTCAAATTATAGAAACAATCAATGACATAAATAAACAATTTGCAACATATTCTTATTTAAAACAACATCCACTCGAAATTAACATCGAAATTATATACTACAGACAACTAATTGTCAGAACGAAATGAGTAGATAAAATGAGTGGAATGAAACGTAATTATCCATTTCCAATCGAGTCCTTCAATAAAAACAAGCTAACAACTCAGTCGATGCAAATCATTTATTCAAACTACATTAACTCTTCCTTCTTTCTCCTTTCCTGTCCGTCTCGCTCGAAAACGAATCTTTGTCCTTCAAACGCACTACAGCGTTTCGCGATTTCTCCGTCGAACGTTTGGTCTGCAACATTTCGATACGCCGGGCAAAAATGCTCGGAAACTGCACCGCGAGCCGCGCTATCAAATTGAAATCCTTTCAACGACGTCGTTGCCATTAGTTTGACTCGGAACGATTATTGCTATGAAGTCTTAATCTAAATCGCCGCGCAATAACTTGGCCGGGGCAAAAATGCCGAGTCGCAATCGCGGCCCGATAAGCGGTAAATCATTGAAACGGGTAACAACATTAACATCAGTTTTGTAGCGCGCTGTTCCGTTAAATGAGTCGTGAGATATTTCAGCGAGCAAAAAGAAACGAAATAAGTAGCGGGGACTAGTGCGCGCCGCGCCGCCGAACCGAAATTAATAGCGGCCGGGCGCCCGTGCAACTACTATGCACAAGCCGCCCACGCGGCGCTCTCCTTTTTGGCATCATTACGCGCTACGTGTTCCGATTCCGGTCCGCACTTCGGTCGTTATTTATCAAAACCAACGGCGGCCGGCAAAAATAACAGTTGCAAAAAAATAACTGCCGCTTGTTATTTGTCCGTAATATTTCGTGGCCCGGTGAGTTATGGCGCGCGATTGGTCGGTTCGAAAATCGAATTTTCGGGATCGAATGTTTCGATTTTGAGGCGTAAAACCGAAGCGCTGAAAATTCTAGTGACCATTACTATTTACTAGACTAGACTGAAAATATTTTCTGTAAAAATACGACATAGTCGGATTGTATTTTCATAGAACAGTTGTACTTTTACGGACTTAATTCTATAATTTCACGGAAAAATTGTAAAATTATAGTTGTTCAGTGATTTTCCAGACTGTTATGTAAAACATGAAAGAAATTCCATGAATATTCAACGTTTTATGTGGAATTACAGAAGAATTACATTCACATTTATTTCAATAATTTAATTAGACTGCAAAAGTGTTTAGATCTATTGTAAAACGAAAACAGTTTTCGGTAATTTAAGGTTAGAAAATTTAACCGATAACACGGTTTTTCATGCATTTTAATTACTTTATTCGAATTGGTCAATTTGGAGGTTAAATAGCTGTCACTTTGCAATTTTAATTTAATGGCTGTTTATGGTGCCGTGCTTACATTATACATTTGGCTTCGTTGTAATTATACTTTAATGCAAAAATTTAAATAAAAAATTTTAATATTACCATAAAAATAATTGCTACACATACTTAAAAATGTTCGATCACGAAGAAAAATCTGTTGGCTCAATAGATTTACTATTAAATTAATGTATTATTTTCCAGTGCAATTGCTGGCTGCTATTAAATCAACTGTTAAAGAATTTGTTCATTTTAATTAAAATGGATTCTTTGAATCATTAGCTTTCCGAAACTGTACAAAAAAGGGTTTACGGGCCTAATTTTCAAGAAAAATGACTTCAAAGTATGCCTCGTAAACAACTACTTTACATAGGCTCTTATGGAGTAGGGTAGGTTATTGGCTACTTCACTGAAAAAAATGAGAGTAAGAACAACTCTTTTTTGAGTGAAAAATGGTACAACTCGAAATAAAAGTAAAATTTCAGATGAATTTACTCAGAAATCTACTCAGAAATAAAGTAAACACAACTCAGAAAAAGAGTAATAACAATTCTGACCTTACTTATTTTTACTCGAAACTACTATAATTGGAGTTGGATCAACTTTTACTCTATTTCAACTCGAAAATCGAGTTGTGTTTACTCTGATTTTTTTCTAAGTGTTTTATTAAAAATATAACACACAAAGCATTAAGATATTGTCGAAAAACTGATATATTATACATAAAGCTTTGTAGAATACGTTACTGCAAAGAAAAAATATTGTTACGGGGTAAATAAAAGAAATATTCCAATGTAAATGTACAATTCGCAATTCCTCACAATGTGTTAAACAGAGACAGAAACAGTCTGGCTTGGGTCAAATTGTAACTGGGGTTGCACTTAACCTTAGTAAACAAATTTTAAAAAATGAACAAATGAACTTAATGAGACACAAAAAATCGAGTTGATGAAATTTCCTCCAATTTTGGCCGATTTATTTGAATTTAAAAATATTTTACTATTTAGTTGCTAATTTCACTGCTATAACTCTCTTAATCTGTTACATTTTTTCTTAGAAACGGCCCTTTTCATGACCTTTTCTGACAACGGGAAGCCTCATTTTTCGCGCCGCGTTCCAATAAATAGTGGCGTTTAATATGAAATCGGTGTTTGCCTACTCTTATTTTAATATGCATTAACATTCGCGGAACGGTAGGTGCAGCGAGTAACGTGCCAATATTCATAAACACGTCGAGAACGGCCGCTCGGCCGTATCTTAGTCGACGCGCTTCATCCTCAACGCGTTCTTATATTACCGCCGTAATCTCGCGTATAATTTAATTTCAAGTACTCGGATTCATTTCGAGATACAAGATTAAAGGAGATTTAACACGCGCGCGCGGAACCGCGTGTTTTTCAACTTCCCGAACTTAAATTACAAAACAGGACGAGCAACGAAAAAAGAGATAACGAGAGGAGCCGGCCGTGCTCGAGAGGGAGAGCGCCGCGCGGGATTAAGAGCCGAGATTCATCATACTTTGATTCGCGAAATTTCCTCATCGGCGGAGTCTCGTAAACGCGACGATTAAAACGTTGTCGTGTTGGCGAAACAAAAGCTCGTCACGCATTCCTGCGTTTTTCTCCGCAGATATATGGACGATGGCGCGCAATTTATCGCAGAAAATGACCGCAAATAAAACGAGCTGTAAAAGTTATACGTGTTCATAAATTTGGTACAGTGTTGTGCACTTTTTGTGCCGTTTCGAATGGTTCAGGTGACACACGCAGTTCATTCATTTGTCAGCAGTCGCAACTGGCTCCGCAGCGCCGCCAGCGGAAAATGCGGCAAACGCGAAGTTGCGACATTTTCTCAGCCAGTCGTTCGCTGTAACTTTATACGTTTCGCGACGTCCATTTCAAACTTCCTAACCTGTAACATTCGGTACTTTTTTGCGCAAAAAGACTGTTTGGTACCGATGACCGTAACTTCGGAGCCAACAAAATTGTTTCATGGGATGGCCGAACGTAACCTCACCTCGACTTGGGATGTGGGCGATTTGATGAGCCAATTCTCTTTATTGCGAAATGCTATAGCCCCGCGTTTCCGATACCCGGTGGAGTAATGATCGGTAATACGTGACGGGATAAGTCAAAATGGCAATGTAAATAAAGTCGCGGCGAGATTACCATCGGCAACCGGAGAAGCGGCGCGTAAATCGGCCGGTCGCAGAGCCCGGGACGAAAATGAATCCACGAATTATCGGCGCGTTTAAGGCGCGCGAAAAACGATCATTACCGTCGCGCCGGTAATGATCCCCATCGCAGGTTACGGCGATAACCGTATTGTGTCGCGACTTTGTTGTCGAGATTGCGAGGATCGCGTTAGCGAAGTGGCAATCTTGAATGAGGAGTAGGTCATCTGAAACGAAAAATGACGCTGAATGGCAAGTGCGTAAATATTCGAGATGCGGTTAGGTCGTTTGTAGGCTTTTTCAATTTTTCGTTTAATTCCATTAAATGATGCGAATGTGTTATTTGATTTGAGAAATGATGATTATGGTATTGCACTGTAAAAAGATTAAAGCAAACTTACAGTTTTGAAGTATTTATTCTTATCTACTTTAATTTTGCACTCTGAATGGGAATTATTACATTTGAAGTACTAACTTACAGTTTTAATGTATTTTTAATGTATGATATTTAATTTTTACACTAAAATGAGAAAAATCTTTTGCTAAATTTTTCCTTTCTACAGAATCTTTTCTGGAATTTACTTTTTCTACAGTTAATTTTCTGAACAGAATTCGCCGGTAGGTGGCGCAGGTTTCGGACGAAGAGAGATCTGGAGAAACGATCGGTAAACTTTGTTTAATGATTTACAACATCTCGTATCAATTGCTACAACATCAAAGAAGTGATTTCATTACAGTATTTCACGTCGGACAGACTTTTGTCCGGAATAAAAGTTAACGCGCATAATAAATACGGCGAAATAATCGCAAATAATAACGACTCTCACGGGGCGCGCGCATTAAACATATGCATACCGCAAGACAAATGTTAATACGCTCGGGCACAACGGAAGTGTATGCGTCGGCAATCGCGTACGAAAATGCCGGGTATTTATTACCAATTAATATCTAACTGCCGGCATCAGTCTTACGAACGTTGCGCCGCGCAACATGCTGCGGCTCAATCGTCGTTAAAAACTCGTTTATTTATCGGCCGATATCCCGCGACTGCACTGTTTTCTCTTCTGCTGAACAATCAGCCGGTGTAGACGCAATTTTATTCGATCGTCGCTCGATTACCGCTAATAGATTTCCTTTTACGACAAAAAACTCCGCAGATTCATTTATCGCCATATATGACGACATTCCTCTATGGTGATATTTTCATATATGGCCGAGGTGACGGCGGAAAAGTTTAGAGAGACATTCCGTATTATTTTCGTAGGTGAAAGAGTACGAGTTTTCCGTTCCTGAACAATTATTTTAGAGTCAATCAATGTAAAGTCTTGATTCCGGACTTTTACGATGTTTAAGATTTTATTGGTGGTAGAATTCGAATGTTAAATGTTGCATTTTATTAGTGGTTATTGCTGTCGCATCGACATTTATTTCCGTGTACAAAGTAGGGGTAAAATTACTTCGTAAAGGACAGTTTCACTTACTGAAAGTTGAAGCTGAATAAAGACGATCTTTTAATGGAAAAGTATAAACAAGAATTAAGAAAATAAATATGGATTCCTCAGTGTCATAATTTGGAATTCATTCATTAATTTTCAACTCCCATGAATTTCATGAGGAATTCTGAATTCTGATACAGAAATGCGTTTCTCTTCTAATTCCTCAATCTGCATTCATTATAAAAATACGAATTCCATTTTATTCTTTCCAATCCCAATTCAGTTTACCCTTCCCATTCTATATTTCGATTCCAATTGACAATTTTGCAACCAACGTTCAAAAAAATCACGCTTTTCCCACAACTGCGAAACACGTAAAACCAACTTCCTTTCTCGAACGCTTCGAAAGAAGAGGTCACAGGTGACTCATTCCTCCTCCGCCAAATGTCCACTTGTTCGCTTTCCTGTGATTCTCCGCTGAAATCTCAATTTCCGCGGCGCGTTATCTGGCCGTTTCAGGCGACGTTTTTAATTTCATCCATTATCCCTCTCGGACACAATGTCGCGCGCAATTTGCCCGTCGGCACCGCCCGGCTGTCCGCGCAATTATTTATTCGGCGTATTTATTGCCGGGCGCCGGTAATACGCGGTAGCAACGTATTTATTAGCGCAGATAGGCCGCGAAGTCTTTCTTTACTCGGCGCGGCTTCCAATTACTTCGGCCAGAAGGCCGGCATAAACTTGGTTTATACGTGCGCTGGTGTGCGGCACTGTCCGCGCACCACCAAACGAGATAATGAGAAAGTAAGAAATGATCCGCGCACGGGCGGAAAGCGTGCGATGTACGCCGCCACGCCGCTGCGTGTCGCGTGATAATGTAATAACGTATTCTCGTTACTCGACGACCACTTCATAAAGCACGCGTGGCCTTAGCCGGACCACGGATCCCCTGATATATTTATTCGCTTTATCTAACCGCACGATCGACTTATAAGCGCGAGAGCCTTTATCGCAGAAGTGTTTCCAATGGCGTATGGTCGAAGAACAAACTTTTTTGAAAGTAAAAGAATGATTATTTTGCGAGAATTGTGGAAGGTTTTGTTTGAGATAAGAATTAGAATATTAAGAATTAGAATATTGAAAATATAGAAGTGTAGTTAGGACTTGAAGTATTCTTCATTTCATGGTGAAGACTATGGTGAAGTATAATGAAATCATTATACTTACTTTTTTATCAACAAAAATTGGAATTGGAATTATAAATAATCGAAAAAAAAAAATAAAGATCATCACCTTAATGCTGTTTGTTATAATCCAGGAATTTATTTGAGCAAGATTTGTGCAAGATTAATTATTCAATCGTAATTAACGTTACTAATAAACGTATTGAGTATGCAGCCATGTAGTTTCGTGTACGAAATTTTCCCGGAAGGCAAACGGATTGAGGTCATGATCATAGGCCAATGAGATTGTCGTTTGGCAATGGGTTGCTGACGAATTCGAAACAGAAGGATTAAGAGCCGAAAAAACTGGCTAGTTGCGGATGAGAAACTTTATTGTCATACCTAATTAAACATTAATTAATAACAGCTTCGAATAATTACGTGTAATTCATAATTAATGTTAGTAAATCTATTATTACGGAAAATTATTAGTGTAACGTAGTTAGTAACTAGAACAGTTTATTAGAATAAATTGAACACTCCATAATTACAACCGGCATTAATTTCTAACGAACCCGACAGTGCTGGCAAAAAACGTTATTATCAATTATGCATTATCCGTTACCGACCCGCGCGCCGACTGAGGCAAAAGATTGTCTCTGCAGACCAAGTCCCCGGACGAAATCGACACCTCTGCGACGCAAAGACTAATTAAAGTGAAATTCAAATGTCAGCGGCCTTTTGTGCAAAATTTACTTTTACGTCTAACGGAACCCTCTATTAATGATATTAATTATGATATTAATTACCGACGCATCGATCAATGTGTCTTTTTCAACATTAATGTTCAAATTATCCATTAAATTACTCGTCTCCTTTTGTGAGAGAAGGAAAATCACATGTTTTGCAATATCACTTTTCGGCAAACAGAGTCCATGCCGTCAGTATGAAAATCTGCTTAATCTGAATCTTGTTGTGATTGATTTCAAATTAATGTGAATTAAGTTTACAGTTTCAGATACGTAAATGAATTTTAAGAAACATAACCTTGGCGACAAACGTGGTATACACTGTAAAAAAGACATTTTCATTTTTAACATTAAAAAAATAATTTCGAAGTTGGAATATAAAATGTCAAGGTACGTTTTAATATTCAAGGTCAACTTTAAATATGTGGCATTCTAACCTATAAAGTCGTCATAAAATGATGTAATTTTAAAGTTCACTTTACAATTAAGTTAAACGTGCTTTAATTTTAAAGAAAATATGATTAAAAACTTCTAAAGTAAATAGCATAAGATTTCAGGTGGCGCCACTGACCGAAAAAAGCTTACGGTTCTCGTTTTGGCCACGAAAGGCGCCACCCTCTTGGCGAACTTGGAGGTTGAAAGTGGCGTAAGGAGTTGTCGATCGCTCAAGGGTTCGCCGTCGCACAAAGGGGGCTACGTTAGAAAGCGGAGCGATGATATATACGGGATTTGTCTCTGTGGCAGCGTCATACGTCATGTCGCAAATATTAACTCTGATACAGGCCATTCATTCACTTAATTACAAACAGCCGTGATTTAAGCGAGCCGAGCGCCAGGGGGCCCCGACACCGACCACGTTACGTAGGTGTCCGAAAAGAGGTGCAGTCGAGAGTGTGCCCCGCGTGGCTTTCTTTACGATCCCTCATTTACACAACAGGCTGCACAGCCACTTGCTCGAATCGATTACCGGGACCCGAGGTCAATGCCGAACGTCAGACGCGAGAAATCACCTCGACCGGGCGCTTTAGGCGCGAACGCCTGCTGACGAATCCGCGTTATCGATCCACCAATTTCGCCCTGGTGCCACGTCCGATCCGAGGAACGAAGCGATTTTTGGCTGGAGTGTTTCTGAACGAGATTTTTCGACCAGTGGATTGAAATGCATTAATCGGAGGGAAATGGGGAAAGAGAAACGAGGGAAGATAGTGTTCTTATAAATAATTCTTATAAACAATTCGTACAAAAAATTTCAGTAAAATGTACGCAGCCTGTTTGGAAAAAATATATCTCTGAAGAAGATATTCCTGATTGAATAATATACATTTGAGGAAATTCATTCGAATTTACACTAATTTAGTTAACTTTACTTGACGCTCTATGACAATTTACCATATCAAGTACGAATATCTTTTCAAAGACATAATAATTTCGTCCAAATAAGATATGATATGTTCTAATCCCTATACATGTCCTGCCAATACAAGGCAGAATGATCTACGCCACATTAATTTTACTGAAATTATATATGTTACTGAAATCCAAGCTTCAAACTTTCCCAAAAACACACCTCCTCTCCCCAAACTCTCACCACTCTTCCTAACAGAAAACATACTTTCAACCTATCAAAACTACCTTCTCCTCGCCCCATTTTGTTTAAACGGCTACCGAGACGTCTCGTAAAGCCGGCGATAAATCGCGCAAAGGTGTCCGCGGACGTTTTACAGCGGCTCCCGCGATTTTCTCCGCTCATTGCGCGCGTCTTAATTTACTATCGGAAGCCACGTCTCGGGTGCCCGTGAAAAGATTATAATGTATTCATGCGTTGCGCGCCATTGAATACATTACTGGGAGACGCATGAATACATTATGCAAGCCAGCGGACAAAAAGCGGCCTCGGCGTATCGTAAAAATCGCGCGTTCGCATTGTCCGCAATTGTTTACTGCTGACCGAAATTTCAACCAAAATTTTGTTCGGAGCTAATTGCGCGTCTCGGGAAACACTCTTAGAAATTATTACTTTAATCAACCTGAAACTGCCTGAAACAACATATTTTCCAGATTATTACATCAATACCCTTAAAAATGATTGTTTGAAATCAACCTAATTGACAACAAGCATAAGTTTTAGGCAATTCTAAAAGCTTAAGGCAATCTATTTCAAGAGTCAGTATTTGAAGGCTACAAAAACATCCTGCATCTTGCCTCAACTTATTCCTAACTCAGAGTAAACTTTTTTCTTCAGCATCAAACGAATCTTGGACGAAGCTGAAATTTATAAGAGTGAAAATTTCACCACATTACCCAAAGCATTTTCAGTTTGAGTCAATTCTAAAACCTAGAGTCAATCTCTTTCATATCGCTGATCTTTAGATACTGTAATACAGTATCTAAACATCATCGTAGCACCTTTACATCTTTTCCTATCATATTCATAACTGGTCAAATGTTTGACCTCAACATTAAGAGAATCCTGGATAAAGCTGTAATGTCTAAGAGTGAAATGGAGGCGGCGAAAGAAAGTCGACGGAAAACTCCGGGGCAAAGACTCGGGCGGAAAAAACGCGTCTGAGGCTGCGCCGTCGAGGAATGTCTATATGACCGCCGAGCTGCGCGGTGACGCGTGATGCTGCACATCGGCCAAAGGAAAGATTACCGCCGGCTTTTTCCTCAAGCGCCGTTCGCCTCGTGTTTTCTTGTATCAGAGAACCGAGTCAACCCCGTGTACTCTTTCACCATGAGTGCCGATATTAAGCGAATCAAGGACCTAGGGATGCGTGCAACCTTCGCCCCTGCAGTCGCAGGGCTGCGGGGCGCCGCGGGGGCCGAGGGAGATACGCAGCTTGGCATTTATTAGTCCAAGTCCGGGGACGATTTTCAAATGATTCCGGCATAATTGTACGACCGAGGGGCGGCGCGCTTTATTTCGATGGGAGGAGGGGTGAGTTCCTTTTTCAGGGCTGGTGCAAGGTTTTAAACCGGTCGGTGGAGTTTGAGAGGAAGAATTTGAGATTTCTTAGTTTTGTTAGTTTTGTTAGTTTTGTTAATTTCGTGGAGTTTGAGAGGAAGAATTTGAGATTTCTTAGTTTTGTTAGTTTTTGTTAGTTTCGTTAGTTTTGTTAGTTTCGTTAGTTTCATTAGTTTTGTTAGTTTCGTTAGTTTTGTTAGTTTTGTTAGTTTTGTTAGTTTTGTTAGTTTCGTTAGTTTTGTTAGT
>JABFPB010007330.1:0-11120 GCA_022817645.1 Ceratoteleas bidentatus | reverse complement strand
TCGTACCCCCGGTTGCCCGGGCAACGGTATCGATTTCAGCCCCGTTCTATGCAGTGGCACCGCCGACGAATCAACCGCCCGACCGGACGGCCAACCGAGCGCCCCAAGAACCAATCCTCGCCGACGTTAGTGCGCCGACGATGTCGATACATGCGTACTCATTATCGCATCGGTATCCCAAAGTATTTTTCAGCGCAAACCTCCCTAGAGCTGCCCGCGAAACAAGCTTCTAGATTCGCGAGAGAGCGATAGTGCGCCTGGGCAAGAATGCACCGCTAAAACAAGTGTCTTTATTTCAGACACTTTTTGTAGAGATTTTTAAGACGTCTTACAAAAGTGTCTTAAAATAAGACATATTGCGTCTTAATTTAAGACATTTTTCATGAATTAAGACGCTTTTTCGTGTGTCTTAATGCCTGTTTTTTACTGTGTGGAAGGGGTTAATTTTTGACTTGTTGACTTGTTGTTTTTTTTGTTTAAAAGTTAGCAGAAAAATTTTGTATAAACAGGGTTAGACGTTTTAATTGCCAAATGGCTTAAAGTAAGACGTTTAAAATCTTAAAATAAGAGTGTTTTACATTCAGATGCCATGTGTCTAGCCACCTACCCTGAGAGCCAGCATTGTATATATTTTTATAAATGTTGTGTAAAGAGTTTGTGTAAATTAATTTACATAAAGTTTACATCAAGGTACTTCCTCAATGTGGTGCATTTATGTAAATCATTTGCATAAAATTTACATAAAATTTACATATATCTGCAAATGGCTCTATAATAAAATCTGGCTTCCAGTAATTAAAAAATTCAGATTTACATAAATTTTATGTAAATAATATGTAAATCAATTATACAAATAATTTACATAAATTATGCAGTGAGGAAGTACTTTGATGTAAACTGTAGACTTCATTAAGACACTATTAAGTGACTTAAAAATGTCTACAAATCAAAATTCCAGTTTTTAGAGTGAGGGTGTTGGATAAGCGAATTTCGGGGGAAGTAGGTAAAAGATTTCGGATGAACCGACATTTTTGGTCGAGTTTGCTACGATGACGAAAACGGTTTACTCGGCGAAAAGTTGTTCGGTGTAGTTTTTGGGTTTAGATCTCAGTTTCGGGACGGTAAATGTTGTTTTAGAAATTAAATTGGTGTAAGAGTATTAAAATAAGAGTAGTAAAATGTATTATATAGTTTAGAAACTGGGGACAATGAGTTGTCTCGGCAAACTTGATGTGAATTTGGATTACCGTAGGATACAATAAAATTAACTTGGAAATAATGCAGCGTTTCCTATAGTATAAGTTGAAATTTCATCATGACTTGACAATTCCTGCATGATATGGCAGGTTTAATTTTTAGAGTACTACATTCTCGTGCGACATTTTACTGGGTGTCAGATGCTGTTAGATTGTTGGGTAGTTTTCATTGGTAATTGCGATTTGTCACGTGACAAACAAGGTTACGGGATCCGTTAGAATTTTTTTTTGCAAAAATTGTTAAATACTGTGGAGGAAAGAAAAATGCAAAGTTATTGTAATTTCGGTCGGAATGTGGCATTGTGATGGCATTGATTTTCTAGATTTTCCACATATAGGACACAAATGTTATGTTGGAGTCTAGGCTTGTTCCACGTATAGCACAAAAGGATGAAATGGATTTCATGCTCTTGAACAATTACTCTGCGATTGTTACGCAGTCTTGTAGAAATTGGCGTGCTAAAGGGATATTTTTTAGATGAACATATTTTTTAAATGCCATGTTAAAACATGTTATTTATTGAAGTGCGAAGTACAAAACCACTTACGTAAGATAAGGTGAGACAAAAATAAATTTAATAAAATCTACGCAGTTAATTTTATTTTTCACTGGATATTTGTATGACTAAAAGTCGTTTTTGATAAGAGGCATTAATGGCTTCCTAACGAGGATAGGTAAATATAGCTCCCATTCATCCCGACATTGACTACGTAACCTTGCTTGACATCGTCTCAAAGCTTTCAGTATCCACCTGACGAGCTCAGGTTTGAATTTCCCGCCGGAAATACAATTTTCCGCTTGCGTAAATAATTATTTAGAGGACATCTTTACAAGTATTTATAATAAACTATTTTAATTAAGGGGCAATAAACATTTTCAAGCTGTTTTGAAAGCATTCGTTCAATTCAATTAGAGTTAACATTCCTTTTACTTTCAAATTCCAACTTGGATTAAACTCGAAAAAAGCCAATACCAAAAAAACGCTCAAAATGTGATTTCCGCAGTTCCAACATGCAGATTCAAACAGCCATGAATTCCTTTTCAATGTTCAACCCCAAACCACCGTTCCCATCAGTCCATTGTTCAATAAACAAGACCAATAATAACATCAGAGCGCAATGTGCTCGCACATCTACGATCCATTCTCCCTCGTATCCAATTTCCCATGTTAATAAAAATATCGCACACCTGTCAACGTACCCAGCGAATTTCCTTATTATAATTTATGCTAGATTCCGTTTCCTGCAGAACAGCGGCAAAGATAACACACTTTTCGCAACTTGCGAGTTCGAGTAACACACTGTTTACGGGAATATCGATCCTACTCTAAGTGCGTTATTATTTCGGTAATCTTTTACCACGCGTTTCGATCTGTCAACATACTTTTATCTAATTACATTTATTTTTTATTAAATTACATTGATTCAGTGTGAACCGGAAATGATCTTACAAAGTACTTACCGTACTATACCGTCGTCTGTACCTATCCACTTGTCTCGAGATTTTTTTCTGTTAAAGAAATGACAATGAAAAGAAAATAAAATTATGGAAGATACTGCCGAACAAAGATCTATCAAAGAGATATGTATAGGTATAATCCAGCGAGTTTTTACGCGTGATGAATTCTTGATTTAAAACAATTAAATTTCGTTTTTTAGGTTAGTCAGAGTGTTCATGCTATGATTTGAAGATTTTAACAACAGGTTACAATTGCCCTGTTTTTTCACATTTCATTATATTTATGGACAATTTGATTGGTGGACGGATAATTGTGAAATCGAAGGATCTACTTACAGAAAGTTGATTTCACATTTCACCAATACTCTCTTAGAAATCTTCTGTTTGTGGCAGTAAGATATACTGTTCGTAAAGGTCCTTTGTCAGAATATGAATATCACTCTCTGACAATTACTACACCTATTTTTTCTCACAAAAAATAGTTCTGATTGTCCTGAAATGATTTTCATTCTATGACAACAAGATATCTGTTTACGAAAGAAAACGAATGCGTGCGCATGCGCGGTGCGCTCCAAATAACCTTAAAATACAATCTGCTAAAGCAAGATAGTGTTCAAACAGATTTTCATGCTGTCACAGCATGAAATCATTTCGTGTAAAGTCATGTTGTGAAAGATCTGATTTTCTTTCTCTCACAGAAGAATCTTTCTGTAACAATAGGACAATTTTAAGAGTGTACACGATATTTAATTACAAAAGTGTTATCGCAGTTAACTTTTTGAGGTGCAACAAACGTTTAGAACTCTAACACTAGAATGAAATGAAATTGAAATATTATACCATACAAAATGAGAAATAAAACTTTAAACAAATTATATCAAGGAATAAACGTGAATAATAGGAATTCTCATATTATGGAATTATGTTTACCTTTTTCGTACGTAGAAATATGTAAACTTACCAATATTCACAGATTGCTTCATATTTACCAAAATTTGTCTCTCGAATTGGCTTCACCACTTTGAATTTGTATATCGCAATACGAAAAATAGAAAACATAGAATATATATGCATTTGAGGCCAAATTATTTACTATTATTTGTAAAAATAATCCTGTAAGAACTAAAATGATCGAAAACAAAATTGTCTACATCCCGAAAACAGGCTTCTTTTTAAAATACAATTATTGAAATTGAATACAATTATTGAGTTAAATTAATTCCGAAACTCATGTTGAAATTTAACATATAATTAACCGCATAATTATCGATTTGTCTTAAATAAACTTTGCAGTTCACTGGGTTAAACATTTACTCACTAAAACTATACATTTTTTTATTTTAATCAGCATAATAATATTAGTATATAGTATACGATTACATATCTGAATAAGAGTTTTCTTTCAGAAACCATCTCAAACCTTTATCTATCTCAATTGAAACAATTATTGCGATCACTCAGATGACTCGATCCTGCGAATATTGATCGGCTCTCCATAAGACACATCATGTTTATTCACTCTTACCTGCAGTACAATGGCATCTCGTCGGATGACGAGGTTTATAAAGAGCGCCTGATTTCATTTCCCTTCCCCGCGCTTCGCCTCTCCCACTTTATTCTCGTTCCACCCGTCCTTTCGCAGATCTAATGAAATAAGCAATCAATTAACGGCTCAATTAAACAATTCATCGATCGTTCCCCGAAACAAAGCGCTCTTCTACAAATCCCACTTTCCCCGAAAAAAAGCAATCATTTTTTTCTGGCAATTAATCCCAGCGACGTCGTTAAACCCCACCCGCGTTAAGACGCGCAAATGCGTATTTGAATCCTGGGCATTTCGCGAAGATCGACGAGCGGCTCGTCCGATATTTCGCAATCCCGGGCGAGCGAAAAAAAGAGCTAACATTTCGTCGGTACTTTTCCGCGCGCGCGCAATCATAAATGCCATTGCTTTTCAATTTGGATTACACGTCGGCGCAAACGCTAATTGATCCATAACTCGCCGCTGAAATGATGCCAGATGTGCGTAGCCTTTTCCGGGGACGCATAATTGGATTTTATTTATTTATTTTTTAACATGCGATTGCAGATGCCCAGTCGCAAAAAAGGCAAAGTGGGGTAAAAAATAAAACTAACACGCGAAAGAACGCGTGACGGTAAATCCGTTCCGCCCGGAAAAAAGGCACTTTTGCGCTGGAACGCCGCTGATTAAATAACCGCGGATCGAGCGAGGGATGGGGCGATATTTATTTTGGGGATTGAATAACGTTTCAATTAACTCGAACAATATGTAATATGCTCGCGACGGGCTTCAGACGGTTCGGGTTAAGACCGTAAACTCGGCGCCACAATACAAGCAATTCTGTCGAATTCTGTGGCGCGATCGGCGGAAAATGCAGTGACCAGAAGTTAATAATAAACGCAATAATTAATACCCGATGAACAATGTAACGGCTTGCGGACAATGCCCGAGGTGTAATGAAGGACATTTGCGTAAATGGCGGAAGTTAAAGTATTAAGGGTGGGACTCAATGTTACTTGAACTAATGAACTGTGGACTGTAGTAGAATTTTGTTCATGTAATCGAAGTTGTAACAATCGCATTCCAATATAGACATCGAACATGGAATCCATGTGGATTCTACGTGGAAGAACATTCGGACGTAAATTCGACATAGATTCCACGCCGAATCTACGTGTTTTATTTATTTTTTTAATTTTAATTATTTTTAAGGATTTATAAGGATCAATTTTCGCAGGTGAACCAAAAAAGGGGAATTAGGCTTCTTGATCATTTTATTTCCTCCGCCAAAACCAAAAGTACAAAACAGATGAAGCTACGTCGAAAACCGACATGTAACTACGTTATTTCGTCGACAGTTAGTGTAATTAGACGATTCAATTTGTCAGCGTTTATTTCAGTCGACTTGGTACAAGCCACAAACTTTGTTCGCCGGCACTGCAGTATCTATAACATAAATTAATCATAATCAAGTATTTATATGAACCAATGAGGGTGGACCGCGTCGAATTAATTCTTCAGACGTCGCGACATCATATTCGCGACCACTTATGCCGCGTTTATGTTTTATATTGTCACCGAGAAAAATGTCCCCGCGGTCATCTATCTTTCAGGGATTGCTGTCTTCCTTAATTTTTCATCGACTCTCTCATGTCGCTTAGCGCGGTGATGTTTGCTTATATTGAAACGCGGAATGCGAAATTAAGGATTCAGAACGCTCCCGAATCCAATTAGGAATGATTAATTGATATCTGCGCCGCATGATGGCGTGCGGTATTAAAAGTGGGTTTAGATTTAATGCACTTTAGTGTACGGACTGATAAACAATGTTCCTGCAAGAGTGGAATCGTAAATTAAAATCTCTATTAAGGACGGCTCCGAGGAAAAATGGGGATCAGGAAGAGTGATACAAATCTGGATAAATGTTTATCCCATAAAGGGGATGTTCCTAGTTTGGCAGCTAATTTATCAAAAACATTCGTAATTGAAAACTTCTACGACATTTGTCTTCGGGATCGATGGAGATACATTTCAGTTGACGTGAAAACGATTTTTTAACTTTCTAAATTTAATGCGGTCGCTCGCTTTGAAAATCTTCACATTTTGGAAGGATTTTCCTTCTGATTCTAGAATTACTAATGCTTAGTTACGAAATTAAATGAGTGCATATACTTTTATAGAACTCGACTTTCTGGCGAAATTCAAAGACAGTGAATTGACAACCTAAAAAATATACAAAAAGACAATCGACAGAATCGACCACGATATCGAATTTCACAAAAAGTTCGACAGATCCCGAAACTACACAGTCACGAATAGACTATTCCCAAAAGCTTCTAGCCATTTTTTCAACATATCGCGTACCTTCTCGTTTTCCGATTTATACTCACATAAATAAAAAACAAATATAAAAATGTCTCTATTTCAATTTCATAACCCAATTACTCCTCATTGTCTCGACTCCATCCTTTACCTTGCCTCATAAATTCTGCTTAAACTACGAAATAAAAAATGCCAAGACTTTACAGCCCGCCGGATTTACACGCTCCCACTCCACCCCAGAACATCATAAAAACCGTTACAACTTCAATACCACCATATTAACCCATCCAGCTGAAACGTCCAATTTCCCTGGCAGTTTGCGCGTCGACCTCGTAACGAAACTTGTAACATTTTGTTCGTAGCGACACGTGGCGTCGTAGCCCGGACGAAATCGTTAAGCGTTTTCGTCGGCGTCGCTAATCACGGCGTTTGCAGATCGCGCCAACCCGGACAAACGAACCGCCCGATTGAATTCGCCAAGACAACGGGTGTAACAGTCTGCGACGCGTGATTGCGCGCGAAAACACTTCCGGCGAGTTCGGGCATGCATATGCATACGTTTATGGAAATACGGCAGCAGCGATACAAGTTTCTTTTCGCCGGCGACGCCAACCTGAGCAGTTAATTCCGCGCGATGACTCGTTTTATGAATTCATTCAAATTCAAATGTCGCCGTCCTCTTGCATTCAAGAAAATACAACCAAAATTGGGCTGCAAGTTCCGAGTTTTGATTGCACGAGGTAATTGATGAGAACAATGTCTACCGAAATATTTAGATGATACAAATGCAACGGTTGGTTTACGAGATGGGAAATATAACGCAGATGATGACTTGAAAGAGCCGGAGAGGGTTTTTGTAGAAATAGTTAAAATTGTAATTGGAGATACAAAATTGTTTTGCTGTTAGGAATAGGAGAAGAGAAAAGGATAGTGAAATGAAAAGTGGAATATCGGTTCTAAAAACACCGTATAGCTTTCGAATGAAAAAGATAAAATATACCCTCTGATTCCAATTTGAAAATCAGAAAATATGGAAATAAAAACTTTTGAGTTCGAATCTCGGCGTTAACTTTATTTTATCTCTTTTTCCCACAAGAAAATAGATGTTGAAAATTTTAGAACACAATGGATTTTAATGTCTTTTAATTACTCCCAGACTCATGGAAAGGTAATAGAAACACCTGTTTCTACTCCTTTTTTACTTCTTTTACTTTTTTATGTTTGTTCGATTCAGCCAAAAATTGTTCTGCATGTGGGGGTCCGCCATTTCCAAAGCAATTGACCCACTGTGATAACAGTTTTGGCGGAAAGTTCGGCCCGACAACTCGCTATGTTTGTCGTGTTATCAGACTGCGCGTCTTACATATTAATTCTGCGTCGGAATGTTAATGTAGTTGTACCGTCGAGTTTCGTAATTGGGGTTGTTGCGTTGAACTTCTTTTTCCCCGCAGTTTCAGGTGGCGGTATTTGTGTCTGACGTTGGAACGGTTTTGTTGTATGTTCCGGGGGAACCGGAATGCGTTCAAGGGGAGATTTTAATTGACTCGCTACCGTGCAGCCATACAATGGCTACACCTGATCAATCATACTACGCGAGAATCCTCATAAGTCCCTGCACCATTACTTAAACAAATTCCCTAAGACCGTTTGGCTTTTGCCGGGAAAGGTATACAAATTATGTCTGGAATCTGTTTTTATCAACACCTAACTGCAATCTCGCATAAAAAATAAATCGGCGACTTTGACCCAACTTGACTTCACTTTTTGCGAAATTTCATAAGCGTTAGTCTCCAATAACATGAAACCGCTTTTCTCCACCTGAAACTCTTTCAAGCTCAAAGTATTTTCAATTAAAATACTTAGTTTTTTAATGGCAGTTTATCGATTTGTCAAACCGGCAACAAATTTCGCTGGCAGTACGTGCCACAAACTTTTCCGCCCTGTAATTCGAGGCAATAAAACTGTTTATATCCGTCCTCGAGGACCCACTTAGCCCCACCACCCGCAAACTATGACGATGACATAACCGGGGGTATCTCGCTTGGTGGCATTTGCGAGCCAAATGAAATCCGCGACGTCGCCGAAGGATGAACCACTGGGATCAATGTTACCAGTTACCTATCATCTTCGGGTACGGCAAATTCAAATCGTTCATGACTCGAACGAAATCCTCCAAAGGCTTGGTTAATCTGGGATTAAGCACTCGTTCCTCCGCCACGGTTGTGACTGTTCTGCCGTTGTAATCGTGAGCCGGATAAAGTCGGTAATTTGCTGGCAGTTCGAAAATGACCGAGTGCACCGAACGATACAGCATCTCCGCCGAGCCACCCTGCAAGTTGCAATTCGCGCAGTTGGCGATTCGTAAAAATAATCCATTAACGAGAACGTCGCGCTTGCGAAAAAAACGAGCTTGGCTCTACACGGTAACGCTACAATTGACTGTTTTATTATCAGATGAAGACTTTTTGCTGGATTTTGAAAGGTTTCAGCTCATCATGCATACACTGAAAAAACTAACCTAAAAATTTAATGAAAACGATTCCTTTTAAATGAAAAGGATTCCTTTTCTACCAAAATGATTTCTTTTGTGCCAAAATGCTTTATTTTGGCCCAAAATGATATTTTTAACAGTGTGTAGTCAATGAGTTAAAAATGGTTGAAGGAGTTAAAAATGATTCAATGAGTTAAAAATGGTTCCGCAGTCAAAAGTTTCACTTCTTGTGTTGCTTATTGTTTTTTTTTTTGGCGATGTTGTACAAAGGAAAACCGGTATGATGGGTCCAACAGGAATTTAACAAATTCTGCCTGAATAGCTGCATACCGGAGAGTTATAAAAGCGCCCCGAGGATCAGTTTTTTGTTAAAAAGCGCCCCAAATGATTGTTAAATAAGCGCCCCAAAGATTGTTAAATAGGCGCCCCAAATAATGTAAAATAAGCGCCCCGAGATAATGACAAGAAAGCGCCTCAAAGATGACGGCGGATTGAAACAGCCAAAGTGTACCGAGGTATATTGCGATTTCAGTGTTTAGGTACACGAAAGTTGTTTTGATTCGTTATCACGGGAGAGGTGTCAATATACCGGACTTTTTTATAAAGTCCGGTAAGGAGAATTTTTTTATAAAAATACGATGCTCATAATTTTAGGCTAATCGTGGTATATGAAGATTGGCGAATTAGGACTGGCTCCGCTGTACCAATCGGACACCATTGAAGGATCGTGGCTGTAATTGTTCTTCGGGCTGCCGTTCCTGCACCCAGACGAGATCACCGATGCTTTCGTCGATCTCATGGAGGACGCGCCAGGCACTGGGAATTCGGCGGTTCTGGAGTTCAGCGACTACGTCCTGAACAACTACATACAGGATGGTCCATTCCCACCAACCTTATGGACAGACGTATCGCTGCTTGCTCCAAGAACGACGAATGGTGCCGAGTCCTTCCACCGACACCTGAAGAGCAATTTCTACACGAATCCTACGATCCACGAAGTGTTGCACGTGTTATGCGAAAAAATTATTGATAAAAGAATCGCAAATTCAGCAATACAAAACTGTGTACCGTGATGGATTGCTGACGCGAAAACAATTTATTCGAAAATGTAGTTTCCGAAATTTGCCAAGCATATTCACTTTCTTAAATAATTATTTTCAATCTGCACCGTTAACTTCGAATTATTATCTATCATTATCTTAGGGCGCTTATTTAACATTATCTGGGGTGCTTATTTAACGATTTTTGGGGCGCTTATTTAACACCTGAAAAAAGGCCTCGGGGCGCTTATTTAACGCACTCTTTCTGAAGAAGATATTATTATTTAATTTAAATTTGAATTAATCATTACAAAACTGACTCATTTTTTACAGTTTAAATTAATTTAATGTAATTTAATAAATTGGCAAAAACATCGAAATAAATGATAACATTTTTATATAAAGTCAAAAATGGAGCACTTTTGAATTATTCGATTAATTAATTATGAAATAATTAACTAATCAGTTAATTAATTGAATAAAAAATTAATTAATTGGATAATTGACTAATCAATTATTTATTTGGATATTTAATAAATAGCATTAATTAATTAATTGCACAATCAATTATTCAAGTAATTAATTTTTAATCAATTATAGGTTCATCTGGCTCAGTGCATCGATTTTAATAATAATGCATGTTTTTAGTTATTCCTGGAATTCGTTTATTAGGTTCTATGTGTTTAATGCTACATAATTTTAATATTATACCAGAGATTACATTTGAAATAGCGATCGAAGAAATCATATGGGCATCTATAGATTGGATGTTATATGCCGCAGTTCCGGCTGTTGTCATGATTGGAATTGATATTATGTTTCGAATCCTTGTGGTGCATATTTATATTAGATTATGCTACCTTAGGTAATTTTGCAATTTAACAATAGTATATTACGTCCGAGGGCGCCACCTGCGCCCGAGGCCGATACGACATTTTTCACGTCAGTGTAGCATGCCCAAAGTGGAACGAATTAGGTTAGAGTGCCGAAAGCGACAGCTTTCGGCACGAGAGCCTAATTAGTTCCACTT
>JABFPB010007329.1:0-11125 GCA_022817645.1 Ceratoteleas bidentatus | reverse complement strand
CGCGAGAGGGGAAAGTCGAGTGGGCGTGGCTTGAGGCCAATTCGATTTAGGAGCAGCTCCCCCCGACGCTGCTCCTATATGGGGTTTCGACTGTAGTTGAATCCTGCTCCTGGTCAGCCTCACGAGCCTGACATACAGACAGCGCCACGTACATTTTTTCAGTCACTAACGGATACGTTTGAAGCTCGAGTCAAATAGGTCTGTCCTCCGCCCTCGTGTGTCCATCGGTCGCTCGGCTGCGGTGAGCTGGTTGGCGGCACCAGCGGATCACACACTCGCACGAATCACCCGTCTCACGGAGTCGCGATTGTGGCACGGCTTAAGGTGATGTCTCAAGCGAAGAGCAAGTTCGAATCGGCGGTTTGGCGCGAAAGCAATGATTTGTTAATTAAACAAAAAGTAGTGATCAAATGCTGATTTGCGGACCATAGCGAGATTCTGTGTAAAAACCCACGTGCTATGAACTAAATTTCAACTATTTTCGATGGAAAATGTTCAAGAATAGTGACTTCGCGTTTTTGAGGTGTCACGCAACCTCACATAAAAACCTCACGCAAATCAACATTTGACCACTACCTTTTGTTTAATTAACGAAATTAACGAAACATTGATTTCGCGCCAAACCGCCGATTCAAACTTGCTCTTCGCTTGAGACATGGCCTTAACGGACCTTCGCGGCACGACTCCTTCGTCCGGTGACTCGCGAACAACAGAGAGGGAGAGCGCTTCGACGCTTTTCCACGTGGGCAATGGTGGTGCTGCGGTCGGCGCGGCGCAACCCACAAACTCGTGCAGTTTCCCCGCGAGTTTCGAATTTCCCCCAGACTTATTGGTTACAGTATACTAAATAGGTTTTGCGTCATAGAACTTAGGACAAGTTATGTGTTTTTTGGCTGTAATTCAGCTCGGACATCAATGATAAAACTATTTGAGAATCACCCATATGTGACATATGTGTGACATATGTACGACATATGTGCGGCATATGTGTGACTTATGTGTGACATATTCGCGACATATACGCTACATATATGCCACATATACACCATTATACCATATACCATTCGTATTTTACACACAGAAAAAGTTAATTATAACAAACCCGGAAAGTTTGCTACTTTATAATAAATAAAGTAGGACATTTTTTACTAGTCAACTGTCACTCGGTTGTGTCAATTTTACGCCATATTTTAACAGCAAATGTTTTATCGTTTCAATATATTTAAAGTTTTTGATTGCCAAATTTATAAACGCGTTAAAATAATAAAATAATAAAAATACCTGATTATTATCAGCATAATTAATATTATTAAAGGCTCAAATTTGTAATTTTTTATGTTCCAAGTTTATGCATTTTTTATATTTCATAGTTAAAAAACGAATTAACTCATGCGAATCAACTTTTGATTTCGTTATATTTACTGTTGTAGTGGCCGTGAATACGAGAATTTAATTATGGACTGTTGTCAACTTGAAGACGGAGTTACGGGTGTTAAAAAGGAAGATACTGCACATAACGACCCTGAAAACGGTTCTCCAGATACTGACAGAGGAGGTGAATGTATATGAATGAAATCAAAATTAATAGTTTCACCGTTCATTTTCGGATGTTTCATTTTCATTGTTATAAAAATTTATGAATTAAATTATCATAATTCAACTTTTTTGCATTGCAATGAATTATAATACAGAATAATCTGTAGTTATGTTCTGCCACGTAAAATCTCAAAAATAGAACATAATTTTTAAAATTAAATGAATTAACTATTCATGTTATTTGTTTTATCAATTATTAATTAAATATAACTCGTATGCTCTAACAATTTATTTAAACATTTGTAATTTTAAAAAATTGCATCTATAACCTGCAGACTGATTTTACAGGGATAATGTTTGATCGTACGAAACAGAATTTTAGGGAAATTTTTTCAAATAAATTATTCCCGTGGACAGCTATCAATCTGTGAAGTGAAAAAAGCTAAAATATATAAATGATCCACAACTGATTATATGGCTACTGATTATTGAGCCAAACTATCGACGTTGTTTTCAAAATTTAAAAGATAAGTGCGATAGAGGAAAGTGTATTTAATTTTCTTCGAAAATTCGTCGATTGAAACGCTTATTAATTAGCGAATAGAAAACGGACTTTAGTCATTTAAGAATCTAGTTAGAAAGTCAGAGAAGATAGCAATAAGCAATAAGCATAAAAAATATTTCTAGAGTAAACCAAATGATTTTTTTTAAGTTTATTCGTAATTTTATTGCAATACTTATATCTCTTATGAGAAATCACTTCTTATTTCACATATGAGAACTTATATTTTTCGATTTTTTCATAGGGATTGCCTAAAACTTCTATTTTTGATAATTTACCTACTTTTTTAAATTACATTTTACTGCAAATATACAATATATTACAGTTTTACTGTAAATTCTTCAAACTGCTACAATTTCAAATGTAACCTTAAAGTTAGAACATAGTAACGCAAATTTCACACTTTTTGGTATTTTTTACTGTAAAAATACATTCTCGTTTTTCACTCGTAAATTCATATACTTCCCGTAATCTCCATGAAAACCAATGCTCTAATATTATTTCTTATTATATTATTATATATGTCTAGTACCCAAAATTTCAAAATAGTAAATATAAATTATTTTTTTAAACAACATTTGTTATGCTTATTGATATCAATAAGTCTAACAGTTTTGTAAATTACAGTAATTATAGTAAATTATATTCGTGATCGATTATCGAACCGTTTTGCTCTTTGCTATAAACAAATTTGTCGTGGAATTTTGGAGCAAAAATTAATACACTTTCTTTCGAATATTATTTTTTGAAATTTTCCAAATACGGCTCGACAGCTCTTAGCCACACAATCATGTTTTAGGATCATTCATTAATTTTAAACTTTCCTTCACTTTACAGGAAGATATGCCGAGCTGGAGACGGAGATATCTTAAACGGGATTGATGCAGCAGTATGGCTAAAGTTCTCGGCAAAATATCTTAAAAATACTTCTGTATATTCTAATTAGTAAACGAAAGACCCCGTGACCTTTGTTTTCGATTTTTCTAACTTTTTTTAGTTTTATTTTATTTCTGGTAAGAAAACAATGGAAAATTATCTACTTGACAATATACTCAATAAGTTGAAAAATGGTACGCTGTAATGTTCTCCAAAAATTGCATTCAAATAAAAAATTGAATGACTAAATATAGACGCAATATTTTTGTATGTTTTTATAAAAATAAACATAATTTTGTATTATTATTGTCAGTACAATCAAATAAGAATTATTGTCCCTGTAAGTATCTTATGATGTAATGTCTACGAATATCAGGAATAAAAAAGTTATCTGAATAACAGCATATAGAATTTTACGTTGAATTAGCTTGATATAGATATACTATTATTATATTATAGTAAAGTTTACGTTTAGTTAGTTACTTCAAGTAAGTTGATTTACTAAATAATTAGATAAATCTAATTCCAAATTTGGTTATCAAATAGTTATATGCAAAATAAACATACGTGTAGGTACCCCTTTCAAAAACTATTTGAAAGGGGCACCTATCTATCTATAATATATTTTTCAAATTTATTTTTTCAATTATTTTATACGAATCAATAATAATCAAGATAGCGTTAGTTGTCGACGCCAAGTTTAAGCAGAATTTATAAAAAGTACTATGAATGTGGAAGCTATAAGAATAAACCTGATATATCCACATTGAATGGAACAAAAATTGAAAAAATTATTTGAAGTTCGAGCAAAATTTATATACATACAAGTCTAAACGTAAAGAGCAGAATTGAAAATCTACTTTCCCTCATGCAAATGCTAACAGAAACAATCTTGAAACGTAGGCCTTTTCTTAAAAGAAAACCACCCTTTGCCATTTTCGTTCTGGCAATACTGAATCATACGTCCACTCTAATTCGACATTTTTCCTCCACCAATACCCATACCGATGCATTCAAACCATCAACTAACAAATGATTGCAACATCCCATTTTATAGATGGTCGAAGTAGCGGTGGCTCCGCGAACTCCAACAACGAAAACCCCCACCAGTCGCCTCCGCTAGACCGAGAGGACACCCGCACATCCGAGGGGGATTCCCACAACGGTCGTCACCATGACAACACCCAGCTCCAGCAAAAAGACTCCCAGTCGGCCAACGTCAACTCCATCTCCACAAAGCTCCGTGGCCACAAACGGAAAATCCTCCAAGAAGAGGACTCCTCCTCCGGCGAAGAGGACGAAGACGAGGACGACCTGTCCCTAATGAAGACCCCCAACGGCAGGAGCCATGCCCTAAGTCCCACCTCCTCCAGCCATTCCCTCCCCAACGACCAAATTCTCCAAGAAACCAGCCCGAAGGTCCGAAGAACCGACGTAGTCAGCCACGAGGCAACCGAAAATTCCTCCGGGGGAGGAGCCTCGGTCAAGGACTTGGAGCAAGCCATGTCCAAACACCTGCCAGGAGCCTCCCTAAGCAAGCCAGACTCCCCAGCCATCCACCAGCCAACCGACTTCAGCACCGACGCTCTTCTCAAGCAACAGCAGCAGAGGAGCACCATCCAGTGGATCGGCGCCCACCACCACTTAGGCCACATAAGTCCCCAGCAATCCAGCTCAGCCCCTCTTCCAGCTTCTGCCCTATTGCGCCAGATCTACGCCAACAGGGAGAGTGTCATCAGAGCTAACGTCCACGGGATCTCCTCAGGTGGAGTCAGGACGCCTTCCACCGGTGGAGGATACTACACTGGGGACTCTGCTGCTGCCCAAAACGGACCCCTCCCTACACCCCCTGGCTCCGAAGGATCCTCCACCTACGGGGACCACCAGTTTGTCTTGTCGGGGCACAACCAGAAGACCGGTGGCACCACGGGGTCGGACGCGTTCACCAGTCTGGTGACTTCCTACTCGACTGCTGGGGGATACACCATAGACTACCACTCCGCCATGACGCCACCTTCGTCGGTTTCCCCGAGGGACAAACAGCAGCAGCAGCAGCTGCACTCGGCCAGCGTAGTCTCCAGCTACGAGCCATCGGTATATGGGGACTCTGTCCTCAGACACCAGTACGAACCGGCGCAACCGCTGCCCCTGAAACCCCAGGTGTACCCTGCCTCGGTTCACCCGACGGCTTTGGATGCTGCCACGGCTTACGCGAGTTTGAGCGAGCAGCCGCAGTTCTACCACCATCCGGCGAGTGGCGCAGGGTTCCACCTGTACCATCCTTCGAACAAGGCCGCCACGAACGGGTGGTACAGCTCGACTTCGTAATAGTACAATCGGACGTTACGAATGGCTTGTACTTAAGACGTAGGTTTATAGGTTTACGTACATATCAACATTTATTGAAAGCTATGGTTTAATACAGGTTGAATTACGGTTAGGAGGACGATGTGTTGGGTCATTTCAAGTCAGAGTGGGTGGGAGTTTCTCGCTTTCTTCGGGTTTGGGTTGTGGGATGTAGAAGGCAGGGAATTGGAAAGTCAGTCCTTTTTAGAGAGAAAAGCAGATGAGGGTGGGAAGTTAAGTAAGACTGAGAGACGGTAGTGTCTCTGGCCAAGTACAACAAATGTAAATGTCAGAGACACTAGGCGAATCTTATCCCGAATGAAAATATGTGCAATTTAGGACAAGGACTGATTATCAAATCAAAAGTAAATTTTGCCTTCAGAATCGAGTAGTTTCCATAAAACTGAGTAAATACCAAAATTTTATCTAATTGTGAAGATGTGGAAGCTTGAAAATTGATGTTTTTCCATGCACAAATTTATGTCGCATATACGGTCACCTATATGATTAGCCGAACCTTATATGCGACATATACGGTGATGTATGTAACATGTCTGGTGACATATGACATACGCAATATGTATGCGACACACATGTGACATAAATGTGACATATGCGACAAATATGATGACATGTATGTGACATAAATGCGACATATATGTGATATAAATTCGACATATATGTGACATATATGCGACATAATTGCCTCCTGTACAACTTTTACATGGATTTGGTACATTTAGAGAAATACTCAATTGAAAAGTACGAAATGGATAAACATCTGAAGAGATTAATTACTTTTTGATGATTGTAGTTTTGTTAAACATTTTTGTGTCGGCAACATTGTTGCAGTTCTGATAAATAATTTGTATTGCTCCAACAATATTTCATGAATTTTCATTTCTTCCATCCGATACTTTATAGTTCAGTATTCTTTATTCAGCTGTTATGTACTATTTGCGAAATCCGTTTTCGAAATTGGGAAAATAACTTCGAACGACTTGGAATAACCCAACTGCGATATATTTTGGTGCTTTATATGAAATAAGAAGAAGAATCAAATTTTGTAAAATATTTTCGTAATTCCGTTTCGTATTATATTTTATTACGTTGTAAAAGCAAAACGAACAAAGTGATCTTCGATTTAAGATATTCTTACAGAAATAATTTTAATTTTTCTACCAATATCAATGGATTTTGACTTTCGAATATCCCTAATTACTCTTAACTTTGTTAAAATAATTCTCAAACACAGAAAAGTGATGTTTACCAAAAATGATTTTTGCAAATATTTTTTTGTTCGGGGCATGGATGTCTTTAGATTGAAGACGTATGCAATACTGCAATATTATACCACGTGTCAAAAGGTTAAGACCAACTTTATAAAATATTTAATGTGAATTCTAAGTAAATTGTGATTTGCAAGAAATTCGCAAAAACTGTACAAATTATGTACCAATGTACGGGCACCCATTATCTAGACTTTATGTAAATAATTTCTGCGAAATTTGCACAACGATTCAACAAAGGTGACAAATATTATCGACACTTGATGCAAACTTTACACAACTTGATTTCCTATGTGGTGGAAAATTTCCAGATTTTGTTATATTCATGTACAAATTTTGTATAGGGGACATTTTTGTCGTATATGTCGCATATATGTCACATATGTGTCTCAGTATATGTTGCCATATATGTCGCATATATGTCACGTATATATCCCCTATATGTCGCCATATTTGTCGCATATACGCCATATATGTCGCCATATTTGTCGCATATACGCCATATATGTGGCATATATGTCGCATACATGTCACGTATATGTCGCCATATATATCGCATATATGTCACATATATGGCCGCATAATATACCACATATATGCGTCATATATGTTTTTACAGGCGGCATATATGCAACATATATGTCCCCTATATAAAATGTTTGCATGGATAGTCACTGTTTACAAGAATTCAAAAATTTTATTGTGGTTATTTGGGTCAGATCGCGGATCAACTTGGCGAACCCAAATTTTTTATGTTTTTCACCTTTGTGACATAAACTTTTTTGTTTTTCAAATGTTTTCAGCGGTTCTATAATTATAAATAAATTTTACACACATTTAGTGTATCGACACATAAGTAGAAAAATGCGGATTAATGAACTGTAGTTATATTACGTTTTCCTTTGCAAAATCTTGTGCTGAGATTTTGTTCATTGGAATTCTGCATTTACGAAACCACGAGAGGTGGTTCATCGACTGTTTTCGAAAGACGCCATTGTATTGTAAGATGTGACATAATGTGTGTTAACCGCGACACACATTATATATAAGAAAAATGTGTATTCCACTTAATTTCTAAGCTATAATCAATCAAATGTTTGACCGAACATTTGTAACATTTATATTACGGTGGTTATTAAGATACATAATAATTCAATGCTGTACATTTTTTATATTTTATGAAGAAATTATGCACAATTGGAAATATATAATATACCAATTAATTTATACATTCAAATAATTTATTATGAATAAGGCAAAAGAAATAATGTTGAAACATGTAAAAATAATTGACTATTTATGATAAATTATAAATTATATATATGTATCCATTTTACTAAATAAAAACAAAAATACTACAATGAAAAATAGGCAGCGATTTTCTTTGTACACATTGCTATGTTATATGTAATCCCTGAGAGCCAAATATAATAATTTATTTACATAAAGTTTACTTTTCAATTTACGTTCGTATTATATTGCACAGTTTACATTAATTCATGAAATATATATACGTTTCTGTAAACGTTCATAACGTTTTTGTAAAACTTCCATTTAAAATTCTATAGAATAATATAATTTATGTACAATATTTTATGCAAAATGGACGTGAAAATTATTAAGATGATTAGCTCATTTTTTCAATAAAAAATGTCAATGAGCATACATTTTATGCCAGTTTAGAACGTATGATGAGAAACCGTTTTCGAAAAAATCAATGGCTTATTATGGCAACTTCAAAATTTGTTCGTAGAAAACTATGCATTTATATACTATTTTTATTCAAAGGCTAGCATGTTATCATACTTCCACGTAAAAAAGCTTTTCTAATTGTTTCTATGCGATTCTGGCACTGTTTTATTTGTATCTATAGGTTTCCGATGGAATTTTTTAACGGAGTTATTTTGTATGTATTTTGGCTGGGAATATAAAGTGGAGAGTGTACAGCAATGAAAGGAAATGATCGGGGCTGACAGGGATGAGATGAAAGGGGATGGGATGAACGGGGATTAAGGGGAAAATGAATGCGAGGGAATGAAACTGAATGAATAAAAAGGAATTAAAAGAAATGTGATGGGATAAAAAAAGGATGCCAAGTATGAGATGAAATGAAATGGATGAGAGGGAATGAAAGAGAAAAAGAGAGAAAATTATCAGGTGGGGTTGAGTAGGACTGAAAGGGAATCAGAGGAAATCAGTAGCAAGGAAAGGGTATGAGAGGGGATCAGAGAGAATGAGACGGAATGATGGAACGTGGATTGTAATGAAAGGAGGTGAAAGGAACTTAAAGGTAAGAAAAGTAACTGAAATGAAACGAATTGTAATGAGAGAGAATAAGAAAAAAAGGGGATAGAGCATGAATTAGAATAAAGAGGATTACAAGGAAAAGAGGGGTCGAGATGGAAATTCAATGAATCAGAAGTAATTACAGGAAATGATACGGGATCAGGAACGGCATATGAAAGATCATGAGATGAAATGTCAGAGAGAATGATAAGAAATGAGAGGGAATGAAAAATGTTGAGAGGGAATCAAAGGCAATCGGAAACAATGATAAGGAATGAGACGTGAGGAGGAGGTTACAAAAGGGAATCAGAGGAAAATGTAGGGAATAAAATGGAATGGGAGAGAATGACAGGGTATGAGTTGGAAGGGGATGAGAGGAGATTAAATAATTTAATTCACAGTTTTAAGTAATTGTTTAAAGATTTAAGTAATATAACATCATTATTTATTAACACTTATTAGTATTAACGCTGATTACAACAGAGGTAAACATTTTAAACCTTATTCTAAAATCACAATTAAAATTGTTCAATGTAATTAATCACTGAAAAATGATGAACAAAAAAAATATTACTAATATAAACTAATCTCAAATACAAAATAAATTATATTTCATATTTGCGCAAATGGTTCAGTAATTCTACTTTTGACACAAATCTCGTATCACAAAACAAGCACCCGAAGACCATTTCATTACAAACGTCGTTGTGCGTTAATATATGTTGACGTAATTGTCTATAACGTCCAAACATCTTGCCACATTCATCACATTTGTATTTCGAAACTTTTTTACGCGTACAACTACCTGTATGTTTCGTCACATTGCTTTTCGCGCTCATTTGATTTCGACTATCGCTGGGCAATTCGCTGATACACCTCGAAGATTTTTCGTAGTCTCGACCATGATAGAGTTCAACATTGGTGTGAGTCCGAGTATGACGTAAATAATTGCCTTTCATGTTAAAATATTTCTCACAAAGTTCACACTTGTATGGTTTCTCGCCGGTGTGAATGCGATTATGCATAATCAAACTATATTTTGCGGTAAATGCTTTTGAACAATGTTGACACTTGTATGGTTTCTCACCGGTGTGAGTACGATTATGTTGAATCAAATTACCCTTTTGGCTGAATGGTATTGAACAATACTGACACTTGTATGGTTTCTCACCGGTGTGAATGCGACTATGTACAATTAAATTATATTTTGTGGTAAATGCTTTTGTACAGTGCTGACACGTGTATGGTTTCTCTCCGGTATGAATTCGAAAGTGGCGTTTCAATTGGTATTTCAACGAAAACGTTTTGTGACAATGTTCACATATATTCGCCATTGAATAGTTGTGATGCCAAACGTAGTTCGTCAATGTTTGTAAAATCCTGGCGTTTGCAAAAGTTTCTCAGGGTTGGTTTTAAGCTGTGGCGGTTATCCTAACCGTAGAATTAAATAATAGAATTAAAAATTGCGGGAATATATTATTGGTATTTCTACGAATAGCTGTGAAACAACTTACAGTACACACTCGCTTAGTGTCGCATCTCGCTTCCAAGGCCGCTCGCTCAGTGTCGCATCAGAGAGGGGTTAAAACGCAGGGCCGAAATAGACTCCTGAAGCGGCGTTCCGAATCTATATAAAATGTATTTTATCTCCAATCTTTGTTATCTCGAATCTATTTAAAATGTATTTTTTCTTTTTCATCACAAACATTGTAAAAAACGTAAACTTGTTTTTATTTTATTAACGTCAGTAAAGAAAACAGATAAGGCAATTGAATTATTAATTACTTATTTGGTTTTTCGTTACATTATGATAAATAACAGAAAAGACTTTTCTTATCTGCGATTCGCCTTAAAATATCACTAAATTAATGTACGGTGCGCTACGCGCACCCCAATTTAATCTAGTCATATCCTTTATTCCTAACCAGAGTTGGGCAATAACTGCACTGAGAAAAAAACCATCATACTAACTGAATTTTACCTTTTAAAATAGCTTACTTCATATCATAATTTTCACTCAACTATCCCGCAGTTCCTGCGGATTTTATCAACTGTGTTTGCTGACCACCCCGTTTCAAATTTTCTTATGGAAACTCCATATGAAATTTCCATATGGAAAATTGGCCACAATGTTAAGTATAATTAAAAAGCTACATATGGAAATTCCATATGGAGATTCCATATGGAGATTCCACATAAAGATGTCAGAAAAAAATAACTTTACTCAGGA
>JABFPB010007328.1:0-11127 GCA_022817645.1 Ceratoteleas bidentatus | reverse complement strand
AAACTGTATGTAAAATCATTTACATAAATTGTTTACACAACATTTATATAAAATTTATATAATGCTGGCTATCAGGGTATGCAAAAACCAAACAGTTAAATTTCCACAAGAATGCAAATTGCGCTCCCATTTTCTACACAAACACCTTCATCTGACTAAAATAATTAAACTTATTATACCCCAACTCCCCCAAGCTCTCTGACAAATGAATCTCCCTATTATTCCTATTCTTCCAGTTTCCACATCAGCCGAAACAAATCAACTTGGGGATCGCATGCCAGTTCATACGTCAACCCAGTACCTTTAATTGTGCAGCTCTCTCATCTATCGACAAGAAATCACCCATAAAATACGTTCGCTTTATGGGGAGAGAGGGGGGGGGGTAATCCTATATTGTGTCAAAGATGAAATTTACATTGCAGAAAATAATCAAAAAATGTTACAATGAGAGGAGGGGGGTAAAAAAAATTGACTAATTTTTCTAACGTATTTTATGGACAGCCCTCAACAATAAAATGCTGACAAAATATTTGTTTTTTAACCGCTATTGAAAACCATTCAATGTTTACTTGATTTTTGTATCGATTTTAATTGGTTTTCTTTTGTTGAGGACTTGTGTCAATGACCTAGTTAAAAAATCCACCAGTAATCATTAGATACATATAAAAGCGCTGACAAATACCGCATAGAGACCATAAGAGAAATCTTTATATGTGAAAGTACACCCCTTAGAGGCAGTGAACCCAGTGAACCAAATATTGGGTTGACTCCCAGAAATTGGGCAATAATTGATCAAAAAACAACCAATAATTAGCCAATCGGACTGCTATAGGCAATTATTGGTCAATTTGTGGACAATGTGGTTCACTGGGTAAACACTGAAATGTCGACTACTTAAGGTTAAGTAAAAGTTGTCTAAACCATAACAGTATAACATTTAACATAATACAACATTCAGTAGGCGACATTTCAACGTTCAGTATACTTACTGTCTCTATGGGACGCCACTATGGCTATCTCCATTTCCACGTTGGCGGTCCAAAGTCATACTAAAAATTCGGTTACTTTACCATCAAAGGTGCAATCAGTCTAGTGCTGATAATTAATGGTAAATGTTACCAGTTTAGTTGTAAGAGGCACTACAACCCGTTATAGTGCTGTTTGGTACAACTAAACTATAAGACTCATAACTATAACCCGTTATAAGACTATCTACGAAGTACAATTTCAAGTGATAAGGCATAATTTTTGTTAGATGGTGAAACTAACACTCAAGTGGTAAAAGATTACCAGCTGAAGTTCTAAGAGTAACTATTAATATTTCTTTTTATACTTTTGTTAAATTATGCTATGAAAATGAATTGAAAGAAGGGTATTTACGACAGATGTCTTTAAATTTGTCAGACACAATGCAGCTATACACGACATCGAAACAACTATATGAGTGGTAAAAGACAGTTACACAACTGATGGATTTTTTAAACCGTATTGAGCGTACAGAAAGAGTAGCATACAGAATGTATAAGAGCAAAAGAGGCCAATTCCACTTCGCAATCCCACTCCTGGAGGATTATTGCTAATTTTTGCCACTTTTCCTGGCGCTGCGAGCGACGCTGGGTTGACGTATCATCGGAAAACCCATCGGCCGCACCGAAACCGCCATAATTCCGATTCACCCTGCCACCCTCTTCCCAACGACGAACTGCACCACGGCCGACTTCACCTGCGCTCATCGAATGGAATTCGGTGCGCTTAACGAGACTCGAGTGTATCGGATTTGATGTCCGGTCGATACGCCAAACTGGAAAAGTTGGTTTAAAATAGCGAAAGCCGTCGGTCACCTGACGTAACGCGAAAGTAATCGTAACTATTGACGTCACTGAATTATTGACGAGGGCGATTCGGCGCTCATCAATTAGCCAGCTGACGGAACTGACATGAGTCGCGGCGCGCCAACGACTACAGTACCTTGAAGCCAGCCTTATTGGCGATGTCCACAGAACTAGCCATGAGAATGTTCGCCAGACCTCTGCCTCGGTATTTTTCATCCACGCTTAAAATGCGACACTCAAACAACTCGTCGACGTTATATTTAGAAAAAAGATCAATCTTCTCATTGACCTTATATAAAAGACCGAAAATAGTCTGAAATTTTTTATCCTCTATTTCCGCCAGCCGCTTCTCCGCTTCCTCGCGCTCGCCCCGCTTCAGCACGCCGTTCAAAATGGTCCCAGCTATCTGAAATTCGCAATTTACATGGCATTAGTTGGATCGCACTTTGCTGGGAAATGGACTTGGATGTAAACATCGAAGTCCTGTTCTGTCATTCTGATTGACAGAACCGTAAACCAATCGGGAAGGTCGAAGGAGACGTTGTCCCTAATATATCCCTAAAATATCCCGCGAGATATTTACAGATGTTTTTAAAATGTATGTCTATGTAATTTGGACGATATATAGGATGTTTTGCGTAAAGCGTTACGAATGAATATCTCTAGGAATACGCATTATGGGAAATGGGTTTCCAAATGATAAAGTCCATTGTTTAGATGGATCTATTCGATGGCACAAAAATCAATTGAACCCTTTCTTCCGGTCACTGAAGCAGGGGACAATTTTGAAAAATGAACATGGCAATCTTCGCTTATTCGGCTGTAACCCTACATAAACCATTCATGCAAGAAATGAAAGTAGATAAAAATATAAATGTTGTAAACTATTATAAATAATTTGGGTTCTTAGGAATTGGGCTCATATTAGATGAAACAAGAAAGATCTAGAAGATGATAATGGAAATATGTATGTACATTTTATGAAAAGCCTCATTGACCTCCATAATTAACAAAAATTCAGTGATTTTGTGTATCTGGTTATAAAAACAAGAAGTTTTTATAACCAGATACAAAAAATCACTGAATGATTTTTACCTTAAATAAGTAAAATATATGAAATTCTGTAATCACAAATTATGTCACGAGGAAGTATCTTTACAAAAAATATACATACATCCTCTATCAACTTCTGGAGTTAAAACGGGAACGAATACGAAAAATGAGCGAACAAAATCCGTACCGTCAGATTGAGTTTGACTGAGCCTAAAGACTAATCGGTGCACCAATAAATTCTGACCGCCCAGATGGATCTGACTTCGCTTACTGTCTTATTCGTTTTATCTATCAATTAGAAAGCTGCTATCGTCGACCCGAAATCTTGAAAATTTTTTTTCTAATTAACACTTGGCGATTGTACATAACAAAAGCATATGTTCATTAAGTCACCGTTTCGAGCAACCTTGCGTCAATAATTTGTTCGCATTTTTCGGAGTCATTCGGTGGACTTTTCTAGATGAATCATAGGCAAAAGTATTGCTGGACTTTTTCACTTCAAAATAAATGTCGGTATTTGACGTAAACAAAGTATACAAAGACAGTGATAATAGATAGTTTTGTCGTTCTATGAAACTTTTATTTAAAATTCGACATATAAACTAAACATGTTTATTTGAATATATGACACACCCTCTTGAAATATGACACACCCTCAAAGATACTTTGCCATTGATCAAAGCATAACAAATAATTTGATTAACAATTTAAACGAAAGTAATAAACAAATGACTCTGTTTCTTTGCCTTTAAACAACTCAAATCATCTGTTGTTCCAAATGAGCTGTCAATTTGCTGCTTTACACGCGACCTACATTGAAATTCCATTATAAACCACGTGTCTTTTCTAATCAACGGCACATGCCCGTAATCCGCAACCAATTTCCCAATCTTCCACATCGGTTCTTTTCGTAAAACACCAATCTCTCGCTCATTTCTGCCCGAATTTGCTTGTCCGGATTGTCGTTGCCTCGACGGCTCAATATTAATTGCTTGGTCTAAATTTCCAATTAAATTTTCTTTGTGCAATTTTCCAATCCAATTCGACAGTCTGCGCTCGACACAATCCACTCTGTAAATATTGCAAAACGAGGTTTCCTTTGACCTTTTTATAATCTTTTCTCTGACAAAAACCCGATGTATGAATCGCAACAATAACGCGTTAATTAAAATATTTACATCCTGCTCTTCAGTACAATTTCATTTTTAAATCCTCATATTGGTTCGTAATTAGATTTTGCCATTTCAATCGCTTGCATTTCCGAAACGAAGTCACTTGAAATGCATTCAACTGACTGATATAGGGTCCTTCGCGTCGAAATATAAGGATGGTTGAGAGATTTTGAATTTAAGGACAATTAGAAAAAAACGAAATAAAATTTCTTCGTCGAAAGCTGAGCAAATTATAACTGCCTTCTACGAGTAAAAATTTCATTTTGGGTCATAATTATTTGATATTAAACGGTTGCATAATGGCTGCTCGTCGATAAAAAATATAGGTTGCTGATACTAAGTATCTGATTGCAGTTTTTCTGTGACACTAGTTTATTCAAATTCGAGGCGAAACCTTTAATAATAATTTACTTAATTATCGATATTAAAGAACCCTCATTATATTTTGATAACTTTTTGCGTAAGTGAAACAAGTGATATCGTTTACCGTTTTTGTTTAATGATAGAAAATAAGTTGAAATCAAAACCGAGAAAGGGTCGTGCAAAATTCCAGAACTTTCTTCGATCTTTATAAACACGCAACAAGTGGGAAAATACATTAATGTGTGCAGTATCGACATTTGCCGGATTGCGATGTACCTTTAGAACAGGCATCACTTAAATCCAATTGAAAAAGTCAAATTAAATCCAACTGGTTTTCTGTTGCACTTTATAAATCAAACTCGAAATCTATCGAGTGAAATGCATCGAGGTGAACCGTTTGAAATTGTATTTAGTTAGGCAGCCACGATTTCGCATAATTTCGTTTGCGTTACAGTTTGACGTTATTTCGTTCAATTTCACAGTTGAAAATTCAATTACATCACGGACGTAAAGTCGACGATAAAGTTATTTAACTTTTGTTTAACTCAACATTAATGTGTTTGGAGGTATTTTTGATTAATGTATTTATGCTTCGTTGCATCAATTTCGCGTGAATAAGAAAGTGATTAGTTTCCTTGACAATGTGTCGCCAACAAAAAAAATAAAATTTTTTTTCTTTTTATTTTTAAAATAAAAAGAAAAACATTTCTTTTTATTTTAAATATAAAGAAATTTTTTTCTTTATATTTAAAATAAAATCTTTCAAAATAAAATTTAAAAGAATTTATTGTCATTGCAAAATTAGCATCAATTTTGAGATAAATATTGTATTATTTGAATGGAATATAATCTTTTATTACAAAAAATGATTTTCATTTAAATATTGATACATTCAAGTTTCATCTTATGAACCTTAAATGTATCAATATTTAGGCCGAAAAGTGGAGTTTAAGTGTATACGTCAATCCAGCATCGCTTGCAGCGCCACGAAAAATGCCCCTGTGACAAAAATTAGTAATTGGGACTAGCAGCACTGTAAAAACTGGTGTTTAACTGATGTTTTAAAAGTTGAAACGTTTAGAATTTAAACATTTAATGTGTTCAAAACTTTTTTAGGTTATGTTGCATTTTAGCGAAAATAATGAAAATGTGTGGCATTTAATGGGTTTTTCATTCAAAACACTTGTAAGTGTTTGAAAAATCACTCCACTAAACACATCTAAACGTTTGAAAAATGACTCCTAAGTGTCTGTTTGACTGGTGTTTGAAATTCAAACACCAGTTTTTACAGTGAGAATATCAAAATAGCAGCCCTTAAGTCACTTTTCAAAAACTTCATTTATATTTTTAAGAACAATTGAGCAACTAAATGTTCATCATTCACCAATATAGCCACACATATTTGAGCTGTGAACATTTAGTTGCTTATTTGTGCTTAGAAATGTAAATGTAATTGTGTGGTCTCAATAAACCATAGACACAAGCCTTTTCAATTAATTAATTCGACTGTTAACATTTATAAACAATTAACTATTGTTTGTTTCGCTATTCTAAGCTCAACTGACTTGATTAAATACGTTTCCAAGTAACTGAATGAAAACAAATGTTTTGTCAACGTTTTATTGTTGTAGATAGACAGAACAGATGGCAGAGCTGCACCATTTACAGATACTGGGATGGCGTATATTCAATCAGTAAAGTCAACGGAAATAAATCATAAAATCGCTCGTCAATCACAAATCGAAATTCCAATCATTCATTAAACGTAACTCTACAATCACGCGTTGCAAACTTGAAGAATTAAATGCCGGAAATCCTCGTTTCAAAGCAAAGCGTTTGTTCTATCAACAAGTTTCCAGTCTCACAGGTTTACCTATGAACTAATCGGATTGACTGAGGTTTATGTTTCAAATCAAACAAAAGTGTGGAAATAAAGTTTTGACGTAGGATAAATACGAGTTAATTGTCAAATTTACTTTTACAAAATTAGTTTTGATGAAAGGCACAAAACTGCAGTTTGAAAAGTTTGTTTTTATGAGTTTGACTATACTTTTTAAGGAGATAAGCTAAGAGGAAATCGAAGTTTATCTTAATGTTGTATTTGCAAAGATAGTTTCTTCCTTAAAAGTACCAACTGAAATAGGTAAATATTAATTTGCAAAATTTAAATTGGAAGGTCTGATTAATTATGTTGACAACTATATACATATATATCTGGATGATCTTTATTGGATTTGTTAATTATTGAACAACTCTACAAATGAAATCGAGATGTCGATCTGATATTCTTAAAAAATTGCGTTTTTTTAACTTTTCTATTTCATTTGTTTCTCTTTTCAATAAGTAAAGGTCTTTGAAAATAATAGACTGGTTTTCTTTTACATTCAAATAAATTGCCATTTGCAGAATTAAGTGGCACTAAAACGTTTTATTGACAATTTACTGCAATTTTACAAATGAAACGTCGTAAATTACATACTTCGATTGAAAGCTTTCAAAATGAACCGCGTTGAATTCGCAGTTGGAACTACATTTTTCACGTTCAATCTTTCGAGGTTGATTAAACAAAATTGTCATTTTATCTTCTCCATTTCAATCTTACTGGTATTTCAGTTACATTTACACGATCTAATTCGTTTCAATTCTATTTAATTTACTCTCTAAGAAAGTTGATAAGAGAAAATGTCGCTAGTTTCAAAAAGAAGGAAACTAATAGCTGGGGTATAAGAGAATGTTTATTTAATAAGTACAAACTGATATGCACTTTTGCATGCATATCACTGTACATCAAGTGAAAGAGTGTCACTCTTTGCTTATTCATAAGTTAAAAAAGTCTTTTTTATGCAATTTTCAGTTTTTGCTTTAGCAAATGTACTGATTACAGTTATTAAAGGAGTTGTTTTATTTCAAAATGTATTGAATTAATACTCGGATTTTAGTTAAATTAACATAATTAACAACAATTTTCAAGTGATGATTGAATGGAGATTTCTTTTTTTTACATAATAATTGCTGAAATAGACAAAACAAAAAATCTTTGACGATACCATTTTATAAGGCAAATTTTTATGTATATTTACCCATTCTTGCTGAATTACTAAATGAAACAGCATATTCCTCAAATCGAACACATATTTACAACAATAATTTCCGGCTTCATTTGTCATTTCTTACTATCACAAATAAAGCAAATAAAGTTTTTTTCAATCATGAGTCTACAACAAAGGTTTAATTTTTATTTACCAATATTTGTTAAACCAAACCGAGCAATTAAAACTTCAAACTAATGTATCTATCATAACTTTTTGTCTTTGTATATGCATTATCTTTCAAACAAAATTCTACCAAACTAACCATACCATACTTTTCTTGTGACTCTACCACAATAACTTCTCTTTATTTCCATTTCTCTTCAACTCAAATAAATCAAATTTGTGATTTAGAAAAAACAAACAAATTTATGATTTATTTGATCCTGCCACAAAATTAGTTAACTTCTTTGGGGCTGTTCATAAAATACGTTTGCAAAAATTAGCTAATTTTATTACACTCCTCCCCCCATTGTAACACTTTTTGTGTTACAATGATTTTGACTATTTCCTGCAATGTAAATTTCATCTTTGTCACAATATAGAATTGCTCCCTCTCCCTCCATAAAGCAAACGTATTTTATGGATGATCCCTTTCTACCCAAAAAATCTAACTTTTTGGGTAGAAAGGGATCATCCATATTTAGCATTTTCTCTACAACTTGCTGTCTCTTTTAACTTATCTATCTACATCTAAAAAAACAAAAATCCCTGTAATAAATTTTTGATAGAAACGAATAGATAGAATTTAGATAGAAAAGAATTGAATTTTTAGCCAAATTCAGCATTCATTGAACTGTCTGGAATTCTTTTAACCTTGTTTGAATGCTATAATAGTTGAATGAATTCCACTTAATGAGTTCAAGTTCAACTTTTTAAATGTCAATCTAACTGCAGTGTATAGAGTAAGCAAAACTGCATATACCTATGTTTCAATGCAGGCGGTGGAACTGAACAAAAACAAAATCTTTTTTCTGAATTTAAAATTTGTCATTAAAGACAACCCAGATAGGATAATTTTTCAATATTTGCAGCATTTGATCGCACTATACCCGATTTCTGCCTATATGGGCAATTTTTGCACAAACTTATTAAAGTGCATGTTTTCCTATCAGGGAATGATAAAACACCGCAACAGAACAGCATAAACTGCAAATAAAGTCAAATTATCTATTCGGATTCTCTCCACCGAGAAATTCATTGTTCAATTATCAATTCACTTATATTCCTTCCTGTCAACAATTTTTAACCATCTCAGTTGAAAAATTCCATTAGAAACAATTTGATACACATAAAAAACTGGCAAAAACATATAGAAGCCATTAGAACATATTTCCGACATGGAATTACAATTATATACAAATAAAGTTTATATGCAATTCCATATGGACATCAAGCAACCTATCCAAATCATATACAGCATTTGAAAAAATATTGTCAATAACCTCATAAATACAATTAGAACTAGTCTTAATGGAATTTTTCAACAGGGACGCCTTTGTTTCCACGAATCTTCGAAAAACAGTTCCAAAACAAAACAATCCCCGTAAAAAATAAGAAACAGAAAATAATCAATCTGCTAAATTTCCAGTTGACTTTCTTAAAATTAGTAATTCATCAAATAAATACGTTGCTTTTAGTCATTGTGATCTGCAATAGCTATTGTTTTGACGTTTCATTAAGTCTATTTCCCTCAAGAAATAAGACTACATTCAGTAATACAAAAAAAAATTATAAATAAAAGGAGATACAAAAATATTCTCACACATTCAACATTTCCTTTTCTTTCATTTCATTTCATCCGATTAACTAACTTTTCCTATTACTCTTTTTTTACACCGAACTCGACATTCTCCCGCAACAACTTGTTGTCTCCCCTATCTATCTCAACCCAAACAAACCGCGCTCTCTCAAACGGTCACTCGCTCAAAACAATTTCGTGGTCTATTTACCGATCCCTCCTCGTCGACGACCATCCGCGAGTATCCCTGCTTGAGCGTGAAAAGGCAATGCCGCTCCAACTTGAAGTGCGAGTCGCCGCGACGGCACAGGCCGACGGCGCGATTCAGCGGCTCGTCCGCGAAAAAGTTGAGCCTCAGGTGGTCGATGACTTCGGTGAAGCGGCTCTCCGGGATCTCGAGCACTCGGCAGCCGTGGGACGTCATGTTCGGGCCAAGTGTCGCGCTGTTTACTGCCCGACCTCGCCCGCAATATGCCGCTGCCACGCGCACCACGGCAAGGATTCCGACAGTCATGCGAGGATGGCTCGCGTTTTCGCCCCCGATTATTGATTGACCCAGTTCAAAGCACTCTCGCAGGACAAGGGGCACGAACGCGCAACGCCCGTTGCGTTCCGCCGACGACGCCGATGCGGCTTGTTTACGCTTTTGGTTTTCGGAGTGGAAGGTAGGGGGGGTTGTGGTTTTGTGAGCGGTTGTCATGGTTTGGTGCCGGGGGACGGTTTGGGGATTTTGGGAGGAATTGGGGTTTGAAAAAGGGAACTGAAGACGGGAATTGAGGCTGTTTGGAGTTACCGCTTAGTAGAAATAGAAATTCTGAAAATCTCTGAAAAACTGTGATAACCTCTGATGGTCTCAATTTTGAGAGATTTTCAGTTTTTCAGAGATTTTCAGTATTTGTATAGAATTGACTGGTTCGAAATTCTGACAATCTCTGAAAGAGTCTGAAAATCTGTCAAAATTGAGGCTGTCAGATTTTCAGAGCTTTTCAGATTTTTCAGAAAATTATTCAGACTTTTCCAGAGATTTTATTTCTACAAGGGTCCTAGGGAAAAGAGAAATAAATTCCCAATATATTCACGATATATTCCCAATATATTCCCAAAACAGCATTTAGAAAAATAATCGTAATATATTGCAAAAATTGGGAATATAGTTTTATATAAAAAATATATTTGGAATATATATTTCCTATTTGGTCAATATATTCCTACTTTCACTATGGGGTTCAGGGTTTGTCTTGTTGAGGGGTGTTCAAGATATCGAGTGGGATTTGTAGAAATTGGCAGACTTATTTAAAGGTGATTCTACTTGGAAGGTGCGCGCTGGAGTTCTTTAGAGTTTTTCAGGAAGTTCTCAATGTTTAAGAGACTCTTCTTTTGGAGTTTCATTAGTTTTGGGAAATTGTTGAGAAATTTGCATACTTTGTCGGATCTAATTACGAGTTTACATTTTCTTTTTTATGTCTTGCTTCAGAATCCTTCAGAGTTTTTTAAAGTTTCTTTTGAACTTTTCCTAGATTGTAGGTCTAGAAAGATTGGAAAAGCTTGAAAAGGAACTTGAAAAATATTTCAAAAGACTGGGATTTGAATCTATAATTTTATTTAAGTTCTGAAACTTCGAATTTAAAGGAAATTTTAAATTTAGTATTGATATCCTTAATAGAAATAAAATGACTAAAAAATTCTATACACTTATCTGTGGAAAAATGTTATAATTTAATTGTTAAAAAAAAATCGCGTTTTACCTAATAATTTTGGAAGAACTCTGAAATTTCTAGAAAAGAATTGTCTCTCAATATTGGACTTCACATTTTTTTAATTTTTCTTTTTTTAGAATTTTCTTTCGATTTTACTACTATATTAAATCTAAATATATA